>CANXYC010762592.1:0-13170 GCA_948193065.1 Aleurites moluccanus | reverse complement strand
GAGTTTATAGATATATATATTAAAACATATATATATATATATATATATATATATATATATATATATATATATATATATATATATATATATATAATTTGACATTTATTATATATATGATGAAAATAAATATAATTTGACATTTATTATTTTTGATCAAAAATTAAAAAATTAAAAAAAAAATCCTAACTTGCTCGAACCGAAAAAACTAACTTAGTTCGATTAATTAACCAGTTGGTTCACCGTTTTTTAACCGGTTTTTGGAGACTGATTTTTAAAACTGACTGGATCAATTCTTAATTTGATTCTCAATTTTTTCAATTCGACAAACTGGTTCAGTCCTATTTTAACAACCATGGAAAAAAGTACTAGTAGTTTTGAATTCATAAATTATTTTTTAAGAAAAATTTATTATTTGAATTTATGAAAATTAAATAATATTTAAATTAAAATAATATTCACTTAAAAAATAAAAAAATATTTTGATAAAAAATAAAAAATAATTAAAAGAATATTAGTAAACATAATTAAAGGATATATTTTAATTAATAAAATAAAATAATATTTTAAATAAAAATAATTAAAAAAATATAAATGACTCTAAAAATTATTAAACTTTAGAAAAAAATTTTATAATATAGTCATTAAAATTTAATTAACGTAAATCCAAAATGATATATCAATCTAAATAGTTAAAATGATGTATCATATCAGTTCGTTATTCTAAAGAAATTTTAATATATATATAAGTAATGAATTTTAATTGAAAATATATAAAAATTTAGATATTCACATAAAAAATTTAATGATCATATAAAAAATTATCATAAAAAAATAATAATTTTTTATGTAATTTACCCAATAAAATACCATAAAATGATTTATCAATTCTAAATGAAGAAAACAATGGTTGGTGATAGAGATTATAATTTAATTTATGTAGAGCCCACATCAGTCAATTTTAGAATTCAGATTTTGCTTCTACAACTACAAGGAGTTTGTCTACATTATGACATAGTACACAACTACGCAAGTGTTGACATTTGTTTGGCATCGCAGCAAATTTATGATCTGATTGCCAGAGTTCTCACGGAATTTCTAACCAAAAAAATTAATGACTTCATTTATTTATCCTGAAATTTAAATATAATTATTAATTTAAAATAAAAATATTTTTTTCAATAGATAAAAATTACAACTATAATCTATTATCATATTTTATCGATTTAAAAAAATAATAGTACTTGATATTTATCCAAATATTTATGGAATGTTTGAATGGACGATTGATAATTATCAATTTGAAATACAATTATTTTTTTTCAGTTTATAAAAATTCTAATAGACAATTGTAACTCTTACCTACTATTAGATTTTGTCGATTTAAAAAAGGTGAATTAGCAATTAATATTTATCTAAATACTTAATAATTTTTCAATTATCGATACGTATATTTTTAAACGACAATTAAATTATATAGTTGGATATCCAAATATTCCTTAATTCTAAAAAATTTATCCATTCAGTCTATATATATATATGTGATTTTTTCTAATGAGTATCATAAGAATATCAATTAAAAAATAAAATTTTAAAATAAATTAATTAATTAATTAAATAAATAAAAAGTAGAGATAAAATATAATTCTATAAAAAATTATATTTTTTTCTCATTTAATTTACAGTTTATAAATTTTTCTATTAAACGATTTTAGAATACTTGTTAAAAATAAATATTTTAAAAAAATATAATTATATAATAGTTATTCCAAATAAATATAAAAAATTAATATAAAAATGAATTGAATGGAAAAAAGTAAATATTTTAATAAAATTTATTTTTTTATAATTATTACCATCCTAAATAATAAATAATAAATAAGAATTTTTATTTTTTACTCATTTAATTTATTTATTTAATATTATCTGAATTTTTATTTCTTAACCAACACTCATTAGAAAAACCGTTCATTTATTTATATTTATATGAAATCACTATTTTATAATTATATATTATTTGAAATAACCGCTCTTAATAAATGTATATATACGCACTAATAAAATATTAAATTATATTTATTTAAATTTATATAATAACAAAAATAAAATTTTTTATTCTTAAAATAATTTATAATTAATATCATCGAAATTATACGTGTAATATATTCATTTGATAAATAAAAATAAAAATAAAAGTGGAGTATATTTAAAAAATTTAGGGTATATTGAACAACTCTCATGTATAAATAGTCTATTATCACTTGATATCGAAAAATAAATTTAAAAAAGTTTTAAGAACACTGACGGCTAGTTTTCAACTCATCATAAGTAATCCAGGTAAGTAAATCATTCTCTATCTCCCTTGTTATTTTCTACCAAGGGATCAAAATGGATCTTTGGCTATTAGTTTCTTTAACAAAACTGAGAGAAATTAAAGGAAAAGCCTTTCACTTTCTTTAATAAATTCTTTATTTTTTTTAGGAATTTTAATATATTCATTTGATAAAATTGATATGAATGTGAAAATATAAACTAAATTGATAAATTTTTTAATATTCAATATGTTTGATAGTTCATGTAAATTTTATGATTAAGTCAGAAAAAAAATAAACAAAAAAGTTATAACATATGCTAAAATTTCAAGTGTTGTGACAGTATAAGATCATATAATTTGTATCTATTTTAATTGTTCAAGTTTAACTAATTATTTCAGCACATTCTATTAGATAGCATTATTTATTTTCTTTTCTTTTTTTAGATATAGAAACTACGAATAGTTAATATGAAATCAAATTCATAATGAATTGCGTGTCAAAACACAAGTTTGCTTTCTATCTCTTGTCCATTGCCTAACTTGACTTTATTAAACTACAAATTGACATAAAAGCTTTCCAATCAATTAGTCATATTATGGTTGATGTTGATTCTCAAGTTTGAAATTTTGTTAAAAATAAAATTTATCATTTGAGATTTTTATAAATTATTAATAATCGATTAAAAAAATTAATTTAGAAGAATTAAATATTATAATATATTTTCAATTAGATATTAAATATTTTTATTTTTATTTGAAATTAAAAATTTAATATGTTATAGTATAAGGCCTTTTTGGATCTCAATTATATTTATTATATATTATTAGAGTCAGTGTTCAAAATCATGAGATTTCAGTCTAAATCTATTTAATTAATAAATTACATATATATAAATATCTTACTATTTTAAAAGTTTTGCTTCAGAGAAAAAAAAGTTAATTTTTAATTTAGTTGAAACAAATATTATATCAACTCTACTAGATTCCGCTTGATAACATCCTGACACTATAGGTAATAATTACAATGTCTAAAGTAAGCACAAAAGCAATATCAAATTTAATATATAAGTACAATAATTTATCAAATTTAATATACAAATATAATAATTAAGCAGTGGACATTATCTTAACAGCTTTTAATTTGATGGAACTTCCTTTGCATATTGCGAAGATATTAATTAATGGTCCATTTAATTTAATTATTTATAATAATTATTAATTATTAATTAATAATTAATTATTAATAAATAATTATTGTTATTTAATATCTAATTATTATAAATATTTAATAAAATTATTATTAGTAATTAATATTTTTAATGATTATTATGAATAAAGTATTAATATTTATTTTTTATTTAAATATTATTTTAAAAAAAATTATCTTTTTATATAAATAAGTTTGAAACTGAAGTTTTTTTAAATAATAACTATTTAATTAATTATTATTAATTAAATAAATTTATTATAATTATTGAGAATAAAAAATTATTAATTACATTAAAAAAATTTTACAAAACATCCATTAAAAAAGAATTGAAATGTTACTCTAACTAAAAAAAAGTTTGAATAATTAATTAAAGAGACCAATTAAGCATATATTATTAATTTCTCGGCCGACATAAAAGCAATGTGCATTACCCCCAATTATATGTCCACTAATCACTGCATATGCATTGAATTTAAACCATCCAATAATATTGCTATACAAGTTGGCTGTGGGAATTGTATAATAGAACACTTTAACTACTTCCTATTTTTTTTATTTTTTTTTTATTTCTTTACTATAATATATAAGATTATATGTAAAGTATATAACTTTTTAATATAAAATTAGATGTGACAGATAGAATATCTTAATCCAAGAAGGTAACAAATTGTTTTTCAAATAATTTGATAGCGGTGAGTTATTTTACAAAAACTTTAGATAAAATTTTTGGAAATGATTGTCTATAAATATAACACTAAAATAATTAATAACTTAATTACGAAAATAAGAGATTTCATAAATATTAATAAGTGAATTAATCTGAATATATACATATCTAATAATAAGTTTTTTACGTAATTAGTAGTCTAATCTATACTAATCTATATAAACATTAACTTTTCAATAAATGTGAATGATTTTCACTTGCATATTATATTTACCAATATTTATCTTATGTGAGGTTAAAAAAAAAAAGACTAAGGTAATTAATGAGGAATAATGGCATCTTCACCTATTGAATTTATATCTAAATCTAAAATTTATAATTTAAGAAATCTTATTAGAACAATTCACTGGCTGACGAGTTCAATGAAATCATTCTTAAGCTGATCAATAAAAGACTTTAAGATGAACACGAGGAAATCTTCCTCGCAAATAAGATTCGAGTAGAAAAGGTTTTAATAAAAAGTTTTTCACAAGGAAATAATATTATAAGGAATTGGAGGAGGAGTCTCTGATTATCCTTAAAGAAAGCATGATTCATACTTCCCGCGATATTTATTTCTCTTTTCTGTTCTGATAACTTTATTATTGTTTATACCTCCCGCAATATTCATTTCTCTCTTCTATTCTGATAACTTTATTATTGAGTGAACTTTTTGCTTGCAAACAAACTTTACCATTAGTACTTGCTAAGAAAAACTGTACGGCGTTTCTCTATTCACAGATAAGTTGCAATGTTATAATTATGGATGCACCTAGCATGAAGTTAAATCCGACAAAGCCGACAATACATCAATTAGAAATGACTACTCTCTGATTACCCTTTAAGATGATAATACATGTCCAGATTTATCAGTCTATCAATATGCCTATCAAATATAAGTAAGGGAGTTTCTACAACTTGAAAAACATATTTCTTTACTTTTGAAATACTAAATCAATTTATCTGAATGATGCATCTCTCTCAAAAAATCATCAAATACTCCCTAATTTAAATATCAGAATGTCTATATCAAATTCCTGACTTAAATTTTTAGTACTTTTTTTTTCCTATTTTAGGTCTAATAATATTCATTATGGCGTAAACTCATTTGAAGAGGCCATCACTATTCACTGGAGGATCAATAAATAATCAGTAATTATTATTATTATGCAAAATAGATTGGCTTGACATGAAGAATTAACAAACAGAAAGGACTAAATGACAATATTTGGGGTTTGATTAGTTAATCGAGTTGCTCCCAAATAATTGTGAGTATAAAAATATGTGTTTACAAAATTTTGAAATATTTATTCCATGTTAGAATAATAATAATAATTATACATGTATTGTGAAGTTAAATTAATTATACTTAAAATTCAAATATGTGAAGTAATTATTATGTTTTGAATTTTCAATTATGTTTCCTCTACTAAAAACATTCAATCCAATCTAATCCTTCCACTTAATCAAGTGGGGTACTGACATTTTACTGGGATTGCTTTCAATTGCTTTCTCTTGTGTAAATTTTTCAACAAACATTCAAAGGCATATAAGAAAGTTAGCTTGGGAGTTGGGAGAGAGATAGCTGCCATGGCAACATAGAAAGTCAGGTCAATGAATTACTCACCATTTTAATTTCTTAATTAATACTTACTTAGTCCATAAGTATATAATACACATCATGATCAAGGTACAATTCAATTAATATATTAGTCAAAAAAATCTTCTTAAATTAAAAAAAAAATACGTCATCTAATTTGATTTATACATTTAAAAATTATTTATTTCTAAAACTAAATTTAATTTGCGTATCCAACCTCTTTTGTTAATTATTTTTTATAATTGTTGAAAATGTTACTAAAATTCGCCAGGGCAGGTTGATCTGCGTACTGCACAAGCTGACAATTAATTGTCAGTACGAGGTAACTAGTAATTAATATGAAATAAAAATAAAATTAACTAAATAATAATAATAATAATAATAAAATAGTATGATTTTATGACTAAAATTTGAGAAAATTACATTTTAGTTCTTAAAATCTGCTCTTAATTATAGTTTAGGACTTTTTTTTTTGAAAAATTACAATTTTATATTTCAATATGATTTTTTTTTCTTTTTCAAATTGCACGAGGCATACAACTTGTAATCACAATTATAAAAAATCCATTTTGTCGTTCTAGCAATTATTGAAGTCTACAAGACATAACCTGATGAATTGCTTTTATTACATTTAACTTATATATCACACAATATGTAATTTAGATTCCATATAAAATAATAATCTAACATAATAAAATAAATAAATTCATTGTTACCCACAGACAGCTTATTAACATGTGTATATATTTTAATTTCAACAAGCTTGAGTTTTCCTCTTTGCTTATAATCATGAAAGTTAAAATTATTAATTTAATTTCATTATTATAATTGATGCAGGATAAAAATAATTAATATATCTTAAGTCAACGAATGATGTATTTCATTTACTTACCAAATTAGTTTAATTTTTAAATTTATTAATCATTTAAGTTCTTGGTTTTGACCTAAAAAAAAATATGAGCTATTTCAAATGCTAAACATGCTAATGGTTTGACAACGAAAAAATTTATATCTTGTATAAAATTTGAATACGAGTATTTTATAAATTTTTTCATGATTAAGAGTTTTAATGATATTTTAAGCGTAGATATAATATTATATAATTGTAGGTCATAATTAGCAACATTTTAAGAATATTACAAATTCGTCAATACTTTTATTAAAATTTAGATAGAGGGAATTGTAATTTAAAAAAAAAATGGTATGGGAACTTTGGGGGATTAAATTGAATTTACTCCTGTGTGTACTAAATTAAAGACTTCCACGTGAAAATAATAAATATACATCAATTATGTATATGAATAATGCGTACAAGAAAGTAACTAAAAAGAGACTTCATCAAAAACACAATAATACATAATTTTTTTAGAGTTTAAAATTTTTTTATAAAAATTTTAAAAAATTATAATATGATAGTATTTATTATAACGAATTTAGTGATATATTTTTTTAGAAAATAAAAATTAAATAAATTTAAAAAATATAATATAAGTGTGTTAAATTTAGACTATTAACATATTTCTAATATATATTTTTACATTTATTTAATTTTTATTTCATATATTAGATTCTTTATAATAAATACAAACTCTAACAAATAAATACAGTAAAAATTATTATATTTTTTTTACAGCAGCCTCTCAACCCCTACATCAATTGTTTTTAGTTGAATAGTTTAGAGTCTTTTCTACTATAAAGAGTCACCCATAAACCGAAGAGAGACAAATCAATTTTTGTCCAATAACCAAGGAGATTAAAGAGAGAGAGAGAGAGAGAGAGAGAGAGAGAGAGAGAGAGAGAGAGAGAGAGATGGGTAGGAGTCCATGCTGTGTGCAGGAAGGATTAAATAGAGGAGCATGGACAGCCATGGAAGACAAGATACTCACTGACTATATTCAAATCCATGGCGAAGGAAAATGGAGAAACCTACCCAAGAGAGCAGGTGAGTAAAACATTTTTCTTTCTCTTGGGAATTTCATCATTTCTTTCTATCTCTGTTCGTTCAATTTGAAATTCAAACTAAAGATCTTATAATTTTAAAAATACTTCATATATTAAATTTAAAGTTCATTGTTCTCGCTCTATTTTGCTTTAAATTATTTATAAAATGTGAATATAATTTACATTTGACCAAATTGAGAATATAAACATAATATAGCATATGATAATGTGATAATGGGTTGATTATATATACAGGTCTCAAGAGATGTGGCAAGAGTTGCAGGTTAAGATGGTTAAATTATTTAAGGCCTGGAATTAAGAGAGGAAACATAACACATGATGAAGAGGAACTTATTATCAGACTTCACAAACTCCTCGGAAACAGGTTTTTTTTTTTTTTTTCTTCTTTTAATTTTGCCTAATCTAAAAGCTATATAATAATATATGGCAAATAAAAAATAATAATTTTATTTATATTATGTCATGTGTTGGATGTTAAAAAACTTACTATATTTATAGAAACAAGCAGCAAACAAGGAAATAAAAGGGTAAGAAATAATGTGTTATTTTCTATTTATATATTTTTTATTTCCAATGTAAAACATTTTTTTTTAAAATAGAAATTGCTTCTTTTTGTTTTCATTCAGTTATTCAAAAAGTCTGCATTTAACTAAGTAATGCACTCTCAAAAATGAATACTGGTTGTGCAGGTAGAACAAAATTTATACTTTTAAATTTTTATCTCATTTTCTTAAAATATTTTAATATATAATTTATTATTATTTTTATTAAATTTAAATATTATCTTTTATTAATAATTTTAAATATTTATATAATAAATAAATAAATTAAATTAATTATATAATCCAGTTAAAATAATAATAAAAATATATTCTAACTGAAATCTACATTACATTAAAAAAAAAAAAATTGATGGTTGACTTTGTATAAGATTAACTTTAAAAAAAGTTATTCGACACATGATAAAAAAAATATTTTAAATAACTCATCAACTAAACTTTTATTATATTATGAGTTTAAATTCAAATTAAAAGTTGATTAACAAGCGACTGAATTTTTATTCAACAATATTAATAATTTTTAAAATTTGAAAGTTGAGGATTCAAAATCTAATCGAATTTAATTAAAAAAAAATCTAATTGGGAATAGTATTTCTTAAAACAATTACTGTATTTGATTTATGGATGCAGATGGTCCCTCATTGCTGGAAGGCTCCCAGGACGAACAGACAATGAAATAAAAAATTACTGGAACACAAATATTGGCAAAAAATTACAAAATTCAAAAATTTCATCTTCAAATCATAATCCACTAAATCAATCTCAACAAAAACCAAATCCCACCATTAATAAATCATCATCTTCCCTTAATTCTGAGCCAAAAAAGGTGTTCTGGACCAAAGCTTCAAGATGCAGCAAAATAGTAAACATACCAATTGCATCACCACCTTCAATGGCAAATTTCTCCGGCGACAGCGACGGCAACGGCAACAAATGGAAGTTAAATTTAGAGGAGAATTACAAGAATTCATCTGAATTATTATTAGATTTCAAGATGGATGAATTTTTTTCATCTGATTTACTCGATGCAGATAATTTCTCTCAACTAAGTGATTTTAATTATAATAATTCAAATTCTAACAAAAATCTCCTGATTTCAAATGATCCAATGCAGGATTCAGAATTTTCCTTCATGGATTCCTTCTTAATCGAATCTGGTGAATTCGATTGGAATATCCAAGATCAAGTATTATTAGGAAATGAAGATGGAGAGAAAGAGAAGTATTATAATAAAAATTAAGGAATTAATTTTTTCTAACTTTATCTTTGTAAACTTTGCTGATTAAAAATTAAGGAATCTTTTCTCTAAACTATTTTATTATCTGCAATAAGAACAAAAAAATAACATGAAAATTAATATAATTAATTGGGTAGTTTTTTTTTAAATATTTAAAATATTTAGTTAGTTAATGTTTGTTGTGATAAATATTTGTATATATTTTGTACTTTGAATAGTAGTTAATATTTGTTTCCTCATTATTATTCTTGTCCCTTCTGTGCGCATTAGATTTATTAATTAACAAGGAGAAAATCTATTTAAAGAAAGGGTATAAAGGTAAAAGAATTAATGGACAAAAAAGGATATATAAAAATACATCGTTTTGTAATTGAGTTGCAGGCAAGATGGAGAGTAAATCAGTAATTTGTGAAAGTAAATCAGTAATTTGTTATGGGCAAAAATAAAATCAATTTAGAGTTACTGGTCATCAGGCGTTTAGCTTTATATACGGATAAAAACTATAGTTTTCTTAAAATAATCAATTTTGATAAAAATAAGCGTTAATCATAAAATTTTTTCTCCCAATTTTTAAAATTTGCGTTAAATATTAAAAATAATTTAGTTTTCTTTTTTAACCCAAATACTTCAAAAACTACAAAACTTTTTAATTTTCTCCTAAAACACAACTTATAACGTTTAGTTTTTTATCCAAACACCCTTTATATAAATATAGATTGGGCATTTGAAAACTATAATAAAAATACTAGCAGTTAGATAATCATTAAGATAGGACAATTATCAAATAAATTTATTATTGCATTAGTCCTGTGCTGTTAGATTTAGATGGATTTGATCGGTTAAATCAATTTAATTAAAAAATTGAAGTAAAAATATGTTTGATTTGATGACGTGATTCAATATATTTAAATTAAAAAAAATAATTACTGAACATCAAACCCTTAAACCTCAAAGCAATAAAGCTTAATCTCCTACTATTTGAACTAAATATTTATTAATATTAATTTTCTGTATAATTAATGGTGTAACCAAGAGGAACTAGGGGGAGTCGCGGTTTCTCTAATGTTTTTTTTTTAGCATTTAACAGGGGAGAATCGATCATAAATATATTATATAAGAAAATATATACTTATAGTTAAATTAAATGGATATTTAATAAAAAAATTTAATACAACTGTTAATTTTTTTTATTCTTAATAATTGTATTACAATGTTTAGTTATTAATAGTTGTTAGTTATTAGATAGTAAAAAAAAAATAGTTATTTGTAAAAATTCTAATTTGAAATTTTTTAAAAAAAATTATTATTTTTTAAAGTAAAAAAGATTAAATTATTTTTTAAAAATAATACTTAAATAAAAAAATAAATATTACTATTTATTCTTAATGGTCATTAAATATAATAACAACTAATAACCAATAATAATTTTACTAAACACATACAATAATCAGTTATTATGTAATAGCCACTAATAATTAGTTACCAACTACTAGGTAATAGCTAACAACTGTTACGAATAGCTAAATTAAACGGGTTTTAAATCTCGATGTACAAAATCTTTAAAATACATATGTATATGTAAATTTTTTTAATTTTTTAATTGTTCCCCTCTAAAATTTTTTAATTAATCCTCAAATTTATTATTATATTAACTTTAATTCTTTCTAATAAAATTTTTTGATTTCGTCATTATTTATAATATTGTATTATATTTATGTAAATAAAAAATTAATAATAATAATTATCTTATAAAATATATATTATTATTTTAATTATTTTCAATTTAATGTTGGGTCAACCTCTTACCATAATTCTTTGTTCTCACCGGTTAAAAAATGGAACCAAATTTGAAAACTATAGTGCTATATCAATAAAACTAATAATTGATATGCTATTAATTATATATTGTATTTAGTTTTGACTTTTTGCCAAAGATCAGAATTTTCTGCTTTAATTTAAAAACAATCATTTAAGAGAAAAAAAAACAAAAGAAAAAATTAATTCTTTAATTTCATGTCAACATTAATTAATGCATGATAAGAAATTTAAGTCCTTTAATAAAGGTGTTGGTTTGAATTTTTTTTTAGACTTTGCGGTCTATTAAAAAATAGTATGATGTCATTAAAAATTTATTCATCTCTTATAACACTAATTATTAATATTATTTATGAAAAAAAAATCTAAGTAAAAAGTTTAAATTCATTAATGAGGTGTGACTTAAGTGATAAGACACATTTAAATTTTATGATAAAATTTCAGAAATAATTTATGAAAAAATGAAAAATATATTTATTGAAAGGGAAAATCATGAAGTTTAAAATAAAATTTAGTTTTAAGAAGGAGATAAAAATATCTATGATTAAAAAAAAAAAAAAAATCTCAAGTTGTATTCATTTATATTGCTCAAAAAATTATTGATATATTACCCTCAGAATTAGGTTAAATATGATCTCCCTAACCAATATGGTAGACAAAATATATATATATATGCCGATGATATGCATGGCCGATAACATATATAGAAACTAGAGTTGTTGAACAACAATTAATATTCCCTTTTTCTGTTGAAGTGTATCCATTTAGGCCTTGGACTATAGTAAATAATGCATGTACAATTCACAAAGAATGCCCAATAAAATGTATTGTTTTAATAAATTTTTAATTTTTTTTATTGAAATTTGAATTTAAAGACACGAATTCAAAACTTTTAAACTTTAAAAATTTTCTAATATTATTGATTATTTTCATAAATGATATATATATATTTAGATATTATTTTGAATTCTAATATCATTAAATTAAAATTTTATTGGTTGTTTTCTAAATGAAATATATTTATATATATATTATATTATATAAAATCCATCTCATTTTGAATGTTTATTTTTTTATATTTAGATTAAATTTATTAATTATTTAAATCATTAATTTCATTTTGTAAAAAAAAATACAGGACGAATAAATAAATCTATCTTAAATCGAGCAATTTAAAATTATAAAATGAGACAAATTATTCAATAAAATAAATTAGATAGGAAGGCAATTTCAAATTAGGTACTTGACTTTTCTTCTTTTAATATTTATGGCAATTACTTACAATTATAACTAGTTCAAACTTAAAAAAAAAAAAAGAAGAGAAAAAGTATACTTTATATATATATATATATGCATAGAGACTGATCCATTTGGATCATAACCAGCTGTATAGCCATATAAATTTAGAACGTTTACATTCATAATAAATTACTATCATATATACATCTAGTATTATGAAATATGAATCACATAACATCATGTTAATCACCAATTCAGAGATACAAGGGGATGAGATTTGGTAAAAAAATCAAAAATTACAAAAGTTTGAAATTAGATGTTATTAAATATTGATTATAATGATTTAATAGTCGAGTACACGTCCTATTGGATAGAAGATATAAAAAAATTTAAATTTATTCTTAAAAGAATGAATTAGAAAATTAAAATTAGATGTTTTATTATTATTAGGTGGGCTTGAAACTCTTAAATGCCAACATAACTTTAAAAATAATTTAACCAATAATCTAATCATAACTTAAGAAGATATA
>CANXYC010762438.1:0-13375 GCA_948193065.1 Aleurites moluccanus | reverse complement strand
ATCACACTTGAGTATTTCACTATCTTTGATCTTTTTACAGGTTCAAGATCAAACCTAAGTGTTTTGGTTCACACTTTAACCTTTTACAATGTGTTTTTCTCAAACTAGGCTCACACACAACCCAAAAGATTAACAAGAGATAAGAAGAAAAAATCTCCTTTTCTACCACTCTCTTATAAACAATGATATTCAACAACCTTAAAGATTTACAATAAATGCAAGTATATACTGATTTTTGCACAATAAATATGAATGATCTTTCAATAAATGATTTATGAACTTGTTTAAGGTTGTTATCTCCTCATTGAATACAAATCAATTCTTATTTATAGTCTTGGGTAAAGAAAGAGTCATTTAGACTCATTTTCCTGCAATAAATGCACCTAAAATTTCACTCCAATGGCTAGTTTACGGTGAGTCGCGCTCGCGACTTGCATCTGATCTTTTGGCTTGAAAAAGAATAATTTTGAATTTTATCAAGTAGCACCCGCGACTAACAACTGTCGTGCTCACGACCAATCGCGACACTAAGCAATTAAACTTGGTTGAAATACTTCACGCCCGCGACTGAGCTGGTCAATCATGTGATTTTATCTAGTCGCACCCACGACATTATAATGTCATGCCTGCTACTGAAAGTCACTGTTCATCTTGAAGCTACTGGATGTTTTGAGATATTCTGATTTTAATTTCACGCCCAAAAATAATTTTGTCACACCTGTGACTTCACTTAGTCGCACCAGCAACTTCCTTGTGTCGCACCAGCAACTTCCTTTTGTCGCACCTGCTATTGGAGGGACACTGTTCACCTTGAAGCTACTGGATGTTTTTAGAATTCTCAAATTAATTTCGCGCCCATGACCTGAAGTTTTTCAAGACTGTGACTAATTTTGTCACACCTATGACCAAGCTTGTTCCTAGAATCGCGCCCACGACTACAAGTGATCGCTCCCGCGACTAAGCAGCATTCTACAATACTTCAGAGAAATTCTTGAAAATTCTTGCACATGATCAAACAAACTTATTAGTCCATTAATTTGGTGTTTGTAACCATCAAAATAAGTATGATGAAGACCCTAATGTCTAACAGGAATATAGCACAGCTTTTCATGAACCTCACCCGAGGTTCCTTTCACACACATCTTAATTTTGTCCTTAACCTCCAGTCTATTTTTCATTTAAGTGGCCTTCTGCCTCCACCTTGTTAAATACTCCACAAAAGTTTCATTATACTTTTGGCTAGTGGTTTCTAAGTCATATAGAGTCACATCTATCTGCTTATTATAGGAATATTATTGAATGAACTTTTTCGCCAAATCTATCCAATCCATCATCACCTTCTTATCTAGGTCATAATGCCAACGAACGGTGACTCTCGTCAAAGATAGGATAATGAATTTGGTGATTTGAGCTTTGGTAATTTCGGTAGCACCCATGATGGTGGCATATTGTCTTAAATGAACTCTAGGATCATTTGTCCCATCAAACTTTTGTAAATCGGGGATTTTAAATCTTAGAGGGAGGTCATTTCCCGCAGTGATATCTAGTTCCTCAATATCATAAACACTATCAACTTCAATGCTTTTAAGCATGATTTGCATCTTTTTAACCTGCTTGGATAATTTCTCATATCCTTTGTGCACCACCTCAGTCTTCCATGTCTTTCCCATTTCATAGTCTAGGTCTAAGTCATAATTATCATCTATATCCACCACCTTATTAGGATTGGGGTCCCTTGTTTCATTCCCAGGATGACTAGCTTCTGGGTTTGCCTTTATGGCTTGAGCAAGCCGTGGAAGGACTTATTCTAAGGCTTCTTACAAATAGGCTTCTAGGGTAGCCATAAATTCCACATCCAATACTTTCCTAATGGCACGTTCGAACTGTTCTTACTCATTTCTTTCATATGACATCTTAGTAATTACTTTACTGTGTTTGGCTTCGAGATCAAAAGAGAAACTCTTTTGTATAGTACTATCTCTTATGGACGAGTTGGGGATAGGTTGGGAATCTTTTTCCAACAATGGAGTCCAATCCAACTCTTTGCAGATCTTTGTTAAATCAAGGCTTTCCATATCGCCTTTTCTTTCCAACCTTCTGGTTTCTCGATGCCAAGCCACATGGCCTTGTTCTTTCTTCTTACCTAGTGTTTTTTATAGCTTTAAAGCCAAGTATCAGGTATGAATGCATGAATGCATGAGTTTACTAATGTTTCATATTTCCATTAGACCAAACCCTAAGTCTTTGTCATTTATAACTTCATTGATTGATTTGGGAAAGGGAAGGTGAAGTGGCCTTTCCTTTCGTGGGTAATTTACTTATATTCAAAATATTGGGGGAAAAGGGAGATAACAAGAAATAAACATTCAAAATTGTTCAAAAATAGTATTATTATAACTTGGTTTTATTTCAAATATTTTTGGGTCATAGCCCTAACAAGATAGATTTCCTAACTCAAACTATTTTAATTTTCATCTTCTTCTGGATCATCATCTTCCTCGTCTTCTATGTTCTCATTTGCTAAGGAATCAATCAATGAAATATCATGATACCTAGTCAAATCACTTCAGAATGCCTCAACCTCGGTGATCACTCCTTTACTCCATTCTTCAAGTTTAACAAAGAGTTGTTTATAGGAGGGTGGTTCAAAAAGTGGACTTTCAACTGTGCTTTCTTCCTTTTGGATACCATAGACTTCTTTTTCTATCATTCTTTCCAGAGATTCATCACGGAGGGTAGGCAAATCTTCTATTTCTTCATACCCCTCTTCTTCATCACACTCTATTGAATCTATCCTCTTTAGATTGTCTTCCACATCAGCTTCATATCCATCCAAGTCTATGATTTCTATTTCTTCAACTTTTACTTTTTGATACTTATGAGGTGGGCTATCCCCTTCACTCACTTCTTCTTCCCTTTATCTCTATGAAGGAATAAGTGACTTGGATTCAGATTTGGTCATTTTCGAAAATATAAACTTAGATGGCTGCATAAAGTTTGTGGATTATATTTTTCCTTATATGATGCATGATGCATGTTTCATAACAATTTATTACACAATAAGGCAAACAAAGTTTCCATTCTTTAAGAGACAAGATGAGGGATAGAAGACGAGTCATGCCCCCACTTTTTATATATTAAGAAATCTTATTTCAAAAGCTTATGGTAAAGTTTTCCTAAAAAGGAAGAAAACCTAAGTTTATCTATGACATCTAACTAAGGGAATTGGTTTTTCAAGTCCACAGTGGAGTCGCCAGACCATGGTGTCTTTTGCAGCAACAGTCTGGATTCGAACCTAAAGTATATCGGTAAGGATTAACTAAACCAAGGAAATGAGTCAACATTCAATTAAAGGTGTAACTAAGACCACAAATGCAGTGCATTTCCTTCATCTAGGAAATGAGTGATGATTTTATCCCTAGCTAAGCACCAGGCCGCCTAATTTAGAGATCCAGGTAAGGAAACTAGGTAAAGATTGGGGAAGGTATTAGGTACCCTAGCTCGCCTAGCCATTAGCCAGCCTCCCTATTTAGTTAGAAGTCATAGATGAAGTAAACTTAGGTATAACATTGAAAGAAACAAAACATAAGCCAAAAAAGTAAGTTCTATCATGGCACATGCTCAACTATACCATAAACCAGACCAAGCATAATTCCCAAGAAAGATTGGAGGAGTCACTAGCATTCTCACTTAAAATCCAACCTCTTTAGATAGAGTTATACGAGGTCTAGTAAATTATACAACCTCATAAGGCCACGCCTAAAGATTTCCTAAAATGTTTATGTTCATTACACTACATCTATTTGCACTATCCCTAAAGAAATGAAAGGAGAAATGAACCATCTAGCCTTAACAAGATATTTATATAATCACAACATACTATAAATATTCATTCATTCATCTAACATTTTAAAGTAAATAAGGAACAAAAAGGGAAACCAAATTACATAATCTAATTAAACAAAATATATGCACCTTGGACTTTGCCTTTTTGGGCCTTAATGCGATATGAGCTCATTTATCTTTCATGTATGTTTATGCCTTACAAGTTTCATGTTATTTATTTTACTTTGTCCATATATGGTTAGCTCATACAACACAAATGTATGCATAACATACTTTGCAAAATGTAGCTCATACAACACAAATGTATGCATAACATACTTTGCAAAATGGCATACTTCTTTATAATCATATTAAAACTCATATTTACTATATGCATGATGCAAAGCATATAAACATGATATTAACCATTTAGTTTATATACAAATGACCAAAATAATGATGCATGCACCAAATAATGTACAAGTTAAAGCACTTTAGACAACTAACCTAGTCATGGCATGCTAACCTATAGAAGCCCTTTGTATGGTATGGCAACAAAGTGTATATTCAATGAATCATACTTTATGCATTTAAAGTACATGACCCAAATTGTTCATTCATGGCATCATATTCATATTGAAGTCACTTGACCATACATTTAATATTCCATATAGTCACATAGTAATAAACATGCCAATTTTCAAGCTTATAACCTAAATTAGACATTATAGTAACAAACATGCATAACTGAGCTTAACTTTGGCACTTTCAGTCCTAGCATGCTTCTGAGTATAGACACTATCATGTAGTCATTCATCCTAGACTTCATGCATCTATTCATGACATATTAATATTCAAATACAATTAGATGCATCAAGTAGACATAAAAAAAAAATAAAAAAATAAGCAAAGAAGACAAACAAGTGCCTCAATGGCAAAAAAAAAATGCCCCAAGAGCATACACAGGGCCATATGGCCCTTCTCAGTCCCGCACAGGATAGGGAAAGGTTGTGTAGCCCTTCTATCCTAATTTTAGCCTCCTATTCGAATACAAATAATTTTTGCAACTTTGCTTGAGAAATTTTTGTACTTTTTAATCCTAAATGATTTCAAAACTAATCCTAATGATTCTAAGTATTTTGAACTTAATCAAAATAGTTTTTAAACAAAGAAAAGAACAACAAAACTATAGTTAGAAGCAAAAACATGAGTTTCATGCAAAAGGGACCTAAACATGCTTTCTAGGTTCTTTTAGCTCAACTTTATTGGATTTTCACTTAAGCATAATTAAACATAATGTAAATATTCTTGATTCAAACTGAGTTCATATTAAGAGATTTTATAAAGAATAAGAAAAGAAAGATCATATGGATTGTTACCAATCCATGTGATTATGCCCAAAAACTCACATGATTGCTAAATAAAAAGAAAAGAGGAAACTACTCAAGCCTAGACATACCAAGACTCGACAAATCGCCCTCAGACTTTGTTTGTCTTATAAGTGATTTCAAATGTTAAGAACGTCGATTACTCGAAGAAGATTGCTTGTCATCAAGTGCTTACTTTGAATCAAACTTTGATTCAATTAAACATACTCCTTTTATTGAGAATATTATTAAGAATGTTTTTGATATGTTCTTGAAAGAAGTTTAGGAAAAGAAGCAAATCTCAATTTTGTTCCTTTGATTTCTTGAAGAAGATGATTATTTTGTATACTTTAAACAAATTTGATTTATTTTAATAAAATATTTAGTCTTTGTGTAATAAGATTCATTAAAAATGTAGTTTTGTGTTTTATTAAAAGAGAAAGTTAGTTTGCCAAGAGTTTAGACGTAAAAAATCCGATCCTCAAACTAGTGAGGGAGAAGGCCTATTTATAGGACTACAACTTGAATAGGAAAAAACAAGTTAAATTACTCCTATTTAGTTTTATTTAGACTTCCTAAGTAATAAAACCTCATAAACAATCACATTGTAGCTTCCAAAATAGCTTTAGGGTTACTTGCCAACCAATAAGCCGTAAAGCTTCCTTTTTGGCTTTCAACCCAAAACTTCCCATTTGATCAAAATCCCAAATAAGAACCCTTTCAGTAGTTAAATTGGCATAAAAACTACATAAAATCTTCCAAAATTTGAAGAAAATTTTGACATAGGGGTGGCAGAGATGAGCAGTGACACGCATGAACGAGCCTGTAGCTTGATGACCAATGGAAGGGCCATATGGCCTTTCCTTGGGCCATGTTGTCCTTCCTTTTATGGTATGACCCTACAACTAGCCATATGGCTGTGGCAAGAACCCATAGGCCAATGGTTGATGCACGGGCCCGACGGATTGCCATAAACGGGCTTGTTAACACCCCGCGTGCCTGCTATTGCGTTAGATCCGTTCAAAATTACCCAAAACATTTCAAAAATATTTAAAAATATTTCTAAACTATTCTTAACTTAAAAAACAACTTAGATTAGCTTCAGACTCAAACGGGCCCGACGGCTCACTGCAAACAGGTCGGCGACTTCCTATGGGCTCGATTTGCATTTAGATTGCCGAATATAGCCCGAAATGACTCAAATTCATTTTTAAATACATTTTGACACATTTTATATCAAAATATAGACCCGAAACATAAATTTCTAGGACAACCCTAGCAATTTCCTTTATCCAAAAGCAAAATTAATCACTTTGACAAGCAATCTTCCTCTTGCGATCTCGATTCTTGATGCCGCATCATTGAGCTTCGGCTCGAGCTCAAGTTGTGTCAAAATTGGTGTCATCAACAATCATCTATGCAGTGATACTTGAGGTTTCATGAAGATATCACTTCAATTGGTTTGAATGTGATAGACGAAGATCATTATATGTATGTAAAAAAGACAACTGATGAAATTTTGATTCTATCATTATATGTGGATAACATTCTTTTAATTGGGAGCAACATGGAGATAAGCAATACCATTAAACAGTGGTTGTCCTCCACTTTTGTGATGAAGGATTTGGGTGAAGCTAGTTATGTACTAGAAATAAAGTCCATGAGAAACCATTCTAAGAAAATTCTTGGTTCGTCTCAAAAGAATTACATAAACAAAGTCTTAGAATGATTATGCATGTATTATTCAAAACTTGTTGATACTCCTATTGAGAAAGGTCGAGCTCTTTGCCTTGATCAATGTCCTAAGACATATGAGGAAAAGGAAAAGATGAACGGGGTTCCTTATGCTAGGTCAGTAGGGTATGTTATATTGTGTACACACCCTGACATTTGTTTTAAAGTTTGTTGAGTTAGCGAAAATCAAAGTAATCCAGGTCTTGTTCATTAGGAAGCTATTAAAAGAATTTTTCATTATCTTTGTGGTACTGCTAATCTTGTTCTCTGTTTCAATGGAAGAGATTTAAGATTAAAAAGTTTATGTGATGCTAACTGTGGCGGTGATAGAGATGAGCGAAATCCACTTCTGGATATGCTTTTATCCTAGAGGAGGATCAATTTCTTAGTGCAGCAAAAAGCAGAGTTGCATTGCCTTATCTACAATAGAAGTCGAATATGCCGCATGTTCAGTAACATGTAAGAGGTAGTATGGCTGAAAAGATTCTTGCATCAACTTGAGGACACTACCCAAGCTGACGAAGCAATTAAGATTTATTTTGATAGCATGGCAGCATTAGAATATTCTAAGAACCCTAAGTACCATAGTCAGATTAAACATATAAATATCCAATATCATGATATTCGTGACATGGTTAAACAAAGAGAGGTTACCTAAAGCAAATTTCCACCAATAGTATGGTGGCTGACACATTAACAAAATCTATTGCTTAAAATTTATTTCAAAGTCATGTTAGAACATTAGGACTTCTTAGATTTTGATGTGCTCGGGATGTTTGTTGGAAATTTTTTAATAAAATATCTATTATTCTTTATGATTATGTTCATATTATTTGAAACTCGAGGCACAAGCTTAATGTCACAAGGCTTTGATTAGCTTACTCACATGAGTAATCGCTCTAACACCTTGATGGTGGGTAGGATGAGATGACAGTATTATAAATAATACTATGCAAGTGCTTTATAATAAGTCATATAAGTTGTTCATCACCTCAGTAAAGACTGGGATGAGACTTAATAAAGTCGAATATAGATTTCAGCATATATCCATATTTAGCCTAAGTAGCGCCAAATAAAAAGTTTTTAGTAAACATTTGAAATATATATTTAGATAATATAAAAGAGAGGTTTGTACGGTGTTTAAAAAGTGGCATCCTATTGAGTGAGAGTTCCACCATAACATGTAAATTTATATTACATATGTTTAAGTCAACCTATTAAGGAGTGACATTATTAATACCCTTTCTATCACTGTGTGAGCCTTAAAATTAATTATGTCATGCAAGGTCACAATGTTAATGCAATCATATAAGGCATGGCTATAATATTATCCAAATAAAGATGAATTAATATATTTAAGTAAAACATTTTTGATAACACATTCTAAGTTTATGATCTATAGCTCGGACGATTACCTTGCTTGAAGTGTGAAGTAATAATGGATACATATCTCTGTTTTTTAGTTTGGGTTAGTTATTACTTAGTGTTTTTTCAAGAAGGGTAGAGAATATTTAATCAGGTGTGATCAAATTGTCTAGGGCATGGATGAATTTTTGTTTTGAAAAATTTTACTACATTAGTTGGGTGGTAACTTAATATAGTAATTCCATCTTTATATAATTCATCAGGTCACACACTCAACTATTTTTTTACGTATATATATATATGTGTGTTATATTGAGAGCTATAGATCCTATATGAAAGAGTAAGAGATGTGGAATTGTGTCCATATTTTCAATAAATAAATAATTATTTATTAATTATTTAACTTATTTAAATAAAGATAAATAGAATTTGAATAAGATTTAAATTCTATATGTTTACTCTTGCTAATCCTAATCTCCTAAAAGTAGAGATATGGATACAAAAGAACTTCTCCAAATATAATATGAAGTTGTTTTATGAAATATAGTTCACGACTCTCTAAAAAAATTATTCCACTTGTCTGAAATCTAGACAATAAAAGTGAGAGTTTGTTTGTGGAGAGACTCTTATAGCATTCTTTATTTCCTCACATATTCACTCTTAGTTTTTAAGTGTAAAGACCACTTATCTACTATATTTAAAGATAGTAGATCAAAATTCGATCAAGTCGTTCTTGCTATGAGATAATTTTATTATCCTATATTATTTTGTATAAATTTAATATTTCTAATAATAAAAAAAATATTTGCTTCACCACATATAATTTTTTTCCAAATAATTTATGAATAGATTTTAAAAATAATTATGAATTCTTGTTAAACAAATTATAGGTTATGAAGTTTCTGTTAAAAAAATAAGGAGAAAATTGCAATTTATCCCTTCAACTTTATATCGACTTGCAATTCTCTCCTCATACTTTAAAAACACACAATTATACCCTTATAATGCTGAAAAAGGTGCAATTAGACCCAATTTTGATCACATGTGGTCACGTGATATAACTTTTCGTTAAAATTAGAAAATTATTATTTAATTTTCAACATGTGGGCTTCATTACTTTAGAAAGTAAGATCCACTATAACATTTTATGAGAAATTTTATGAGAAAGTAGGACTCGCTCTTTTTCTTCTTGTTTTTTCGATTATAGGGCTTGCAAATTCAAGCTTGAATTCTGAATAGAGGAATACTGGAGTTTTTCATGGTAAACCAGTACCTTTTCCTTCTCAAGGCCATATTCAGTGTCTTTTTTATGGCAACTCCATCTCATCCCTTTGGCAATAGTCACAGGAAGGCCTTAGAATATTCTATTGATAAGTATTCTATTTTATTTTATATTTATTATATTTTAATATTATTTTTATTTTCTATAAATGACTTCGGTCTTAGAAAGATTCCTTCTATCCTAGAAAGGGCTTAGGTCTACATTAGCCCTAGCTACAACTCTAGATCTAAAACCCCAAGGCTATCAACTACTTTTTTCAAGTTCAAGGGAAACCGATACGGGGACGAAGTTATGGGCCCCTAAGCGTCTTTAAGAGAATTTATAGTGATTCAGACAAAACAAGCATACGTCCACTCCTCAAGATCACACTTGACTATTTCACTAACTTTTATCCTTTTCACAGGTTCAAGATCAAACCTTAAAGTGTATTGGCTCATACTAAACCTTACAATGTGTTTTATAAATAGGCTTACACACAACCCTAATAAATTACAAGAGATGAGAAAGAAATACCCAACTCTCAGAAATTAATTACCTTTCAACAACCTTAAAAAATAGCAATTAGTTCTCTTTACAATATAAAACTCAAATATTAAGCTTAATAACACTTGAATGCTCAAAGATATGAATTAATGCAATTAGATTGGTTGTTGTAACCCTATTAACTTCACACCAACCCATATCTTTGTACTTGCAATGAAAATTTTAGGTCAATTTTTGAAGTGTAGCGGCGGCTACACAAGGAGTAGCGGGCACTACTAAGTAAGTAGTGAGCACGACTATTCCTGGAATGAAGAACTTCATGGCCGTGACTTTTTCTATAGCGGTGGCGAATTCTATAATTAGTAGGTGCCACTTAACATGTAGAAGGCGCAAAACTTCTTCCAATTTCTCCAAAAAAAATTTGTCTCTGAGCTCTCTCAGTAGCGAGCGCTACTCCCTGCAGCGGGCGTTACTACTCTACTCCTTTGACCCTTGAGCTTTTGAACCTTTTAGACTTGAAGCTTGCAATGGTGCTGTGTTTATAGCGGCTACTACTTAACTTTAACTTATGTAGCGGTGATAACTTATGTAGGTAGCTAGCACTACTTAATTAAGTAGCGGGGGCTACTTATAGAGGGCGCTACTCAAATATGTTTCCCAGCTTTTAGGTACTATGTCTTTTGGATCACTTTGTAGCAGCTGCTACTACTTTATAGCATGGGATACATAAACATCTTCTCAGATTTGCCTTGATTGGACTTAAGTAGCGGGGCAATTTAAATGTTTAGGGGTGCTATATACCAATAAAGAACAATCTGAAAAAAAGATGAACTTTACATATAATCAAGCAAATAAAATTATTAATCAAATTAGTTGTTTGTACCCATCAAAATGAGCATGTTAGAACACTAAAGGCCTAACAATCTCCCCTTTGTTGATGGTGAGAAACAACTTTTAAGAGCAAGAGTTAAAAAAGTATGAACCAAGGAAATTTTATAAAATTGGTACAAAACTACCCCTCAAAGTGTGCCAACAAGTTTTAAATGATATTTTTAATGTTTTTGCACTTCTACTCCCTCTTTTTTTGAAAGCAAACAAAAAATGAGTGTCCAAAGGGAGGGTTTTTTCTGTTAAAAAGGCAGTTTTTCTATGAAATGTTAATTTCTGCTGTAAAATAAAGCATGATTATGATGTCATGGATTAAAAATGGTCTATTGAGCATGAAATATAAATTTTTTAAGGGAAAAATCATGAATATACTGCAATCCTATCAAAATGACCATAAATGAGCCAAAAATGTTTTTTTACCCAAAATGCACCATATTCATCCAAAAATAGCAGCAATAAGCATCATACAATATTTTTAGCAAAAACATAACTCAAAATAGCAAAAATTAACTCAATTTGTAAATTATCCAAAGTCAAAACTGCATGAATATGTTTTGAGTCTCAAATGGCAATCAATCAATGCAAAATAGCAATAATATCAGAAAAAAAAATAATAAGAGCAGCAAACAATAAGCAATAATATTAAAATATGATTAAAGAAGCAATTGAAATC
The DNA here is from genome assembly GCA_948193065.1 of Aleurites moluccanus. Classification (NCBI taxonomy): domain Eukaryota; kingdom Viridiplantae; phylum Streptophyta; class Magnoliopsida; order Malpighiales; family Euphorbiaceae; genus Aleurites; species Aleurites moluccanus. The sequence continues at coordinate 1,758 of CANXYC010762438.1, read as the reverse complement.
AATAAACTGTATAAAGATACTAAATGTGCACAATTACTTTAAAAATAGCCAAATATTCCAAAATTGACCACTAAAGGTCACCAAAGTACAAAAAAGAAAGGAAATACAATGAAAACCAAAAACTCAATCCTAAAAACTATGAAGCAGCAGAAGGATCAACTTATGAATCATTCCCTCATTGATGCTCAACAGCTGGCTCAGCTCTAATAGTAGCAATATCAACAAAAGTGTCAGAAGGAGGCTGGTCCTTCTCAATGATTGGACTCGTGAATGGTTCACTCGATTCTAAAGACGTAGAAGGAGAAACTTCAGTTTCGCAAAGGGTGGTAGTCAACTCTTCTTGCCGGCGTTGAAGGTAATGAATTGCTTCTTTGATGAAAGACTGTGCAAAGGTAATTTAGGTGACATGACCATTAAAAGTCTAGATCCAGGCAAGTACATTACTCTCAAGCGCATCAAGCTGAAACTACTGGAGGTGCAGGAACAATAGTAGGAGGAGGAACTCAAGTCGGTTCACGATCCTGTTGACCAATCGAAACATCATCCCTAAGTACATAGTTCTCATCCTAATTTTTGACCACTATAAACATCTTGGCTAGGGTTTGGATGCCTAGGAATTTGTACTCATCATGAAGATGATGCAAAGGTTGGAAAGTTGTGGTTTCGGGATCAAAATAAAACATAGGGTTGGGATTGATCCAGGTAAACTCAATAGCAATTTTAGTCACTAAGTGACCAATCACAATGTCATTGGACTTCCGTTTTGACAATAAATCAAAGTGATAAGTAAGCCATCTTCTAGAAGCTAGCTTGTGACCTTTTTTAATGCACCATAAGAAGAATAGGTCAATTTTGAGCAAGGCACTATAACTTGTCCCTCTCACATTTATAATATATACTATAATGCGATGGATAATTTTTAGCATAGGACTCCGAATGCTTATTGCTTTGGAGGTTCTAGGGTTGAAATTAGTGTTTAGACCAATTATCTCCGTTTAAATACCAAACTCATTAAAATTATCAATCCCATGATTTGGAAAACCAAAAATTTAAACTAGTCTGACTTGATCTGGGGTATAGGGTTGACTTAAGAGTTTAAAGGTCATAATGCCATAGGATGAACCATAAGTTGTGTTCACCTTAAGAGTCAAGAAACACTCTCGAACAAGAAGAGGATAACAAGCATAGGTTATATTGGACATAACCGTCTAGTCATGTAATAACCCGAACGATTATAGTGGAAAACCCAAATCGGGTAGGAATTTTTTTAAATTCTCAAGGGAGCAATAACCGAAAATTTATCAAGGACAATGGAAAATAGACATTAGAGTGAATTATAGAATTTAAATGAGAATTAAATCGAATAGAATGGGCAATATGAACATAGTTGAAAATGCTAGAGTATTAAAGATTATAGCAAAATAAATTGAAAATACTTAAGAGTTAATTAATGGATTAATTAATAATTAATCAAGGATTAGCCTAAAAGTCAACAAAAGTGACTAAATAATTATATATATATATAGGTATATATCTATAATTATTTATATAATTCATATTGATTTTCTTTTCTTCTATTCTTTTTTTTTTGTTTCTTTTCCTATTTACTTTTTGCTAATTTTCCTATTGGGCCATTTGTTACCTATAGAGATAAATATGATAAGAAGCCATCATCTTCTTCAAATCTCTCTTCCATGGCCGAAATTTTTGAGCTCCTCACCATAGACAAAATTTCTTCTTAGCTTCCTAAAATCCTTT
>CANXYC010762426.1:0-11022 GCA_948193065.1 Aleurites moluccanus | reverse complement strand
GTTACTAAAATGATTTGGTATAGACAAAACCAAACCTCAACCTACTCCTATAAGTACCTCAATTAAGATGGAGATTGATGATAAAGGTAAAAGTGTTGATTCTAAACTTTATAGAAGCATGATAGGATCATTACTTTATTTAACCGCATCTAGACCAGACATATTATTTAGTGTTTGCATGTGTGCACATTTTAAATCTAATCCTAAGGAATCACATATCACTGGAGTAAAAAGAATTATGAGATACCTTGTAGATACACCAAATTTTGGTTTGTGGTATCCAAAAGGGTCCTTAGTTGATCTATATGGATACTCCGATGCAGACTATGGTGGTTGTAGAATAGATAGAAAAAGCACAAATGACACTTGTCAATTTTTAGGAAATATGCTAGTATCATGGTTTTCTATAAAGCAAAATTCAGTTGCACTATCAACCACGGAAGTAGAGTATGTAGCAACCGCAAGTTATTACACTCAACTTCTATGGATGAGAACTCAACTAGAAGATTTTGGACATTCATTTACTTGCATTCCCATAAAATGTGACAATTCTAGTGCCATAAATCTTTCAAAAAATTCAATTCATCACTCACGCACTAAGCATATAGATATAAGGCATCATTTTCTTAGGGATCATGTTAGCAAAGGTTATATTAATTTTGAATTTGTGAATACTAAGAAGCAGCTTGTTGATATATTCATAAAACCCTTGGATAAAGAAGCATTCTATTTTATTAGAAAAGAATTAGGTATGATTGATACCTCTCAGGTATGGCTTTGGGTTCCTCTTAATTAGATATAATTGATCATAATGATTTGTGATGATATTGAATGATTTATAAGCACTTATAATAATTTATGTGTTTCCATGACAAACTGAGAACTAAGTGAGAGAATTTTATAAATTCCCATCACTTTTAACCTTAGTTTACATGAATTTTCTTGTCAAAATATGAATTATATTCATGTGCATATGAAAGCATAAAATCAAAAGCTCAATTTGTCTTTATTTACAAAAAATTACCTTAATTCTACCTTCCATGCCCGTTAATCCATTTAACGCCTGTGACACATTGTCACACCCGTTAAAATCTTTACACGCTCATCAAGAATCGTTCTGTATCTTTTTAAAATTTCGGGCTTGTCTTTCATGGCTATGAACGCCATTCACGCCCGTGAATATGCGGGTATTTAAAAAGACGCGTCCGTGTCTTTTCATTTCTAACTCAAAAATCATATTTTTATTTCTCTCTCTCTCTCTCTCTCTCTCTCTCTCTCTCTCTCTCTCCCCCATTTTTCTCTCAAATCTTCAAATTTTCATCTTTGTTTATCTTTTTTTCTTCAAATCTTTTCTTATAAATCTTCATTATATCTCTCTTAAACCCTAAAACTGTGGTGAAAACTAATAATATGGGTGGTAGAGGCAAAGGAAAGGGTCCAAATTTGGGTGAAGCATCCCAAGCACGGGAAGAACTAGTTAAGTTATCCTATGGCCTTTTATTCACTTCTCAGCATCACATTGACAAATTCTTTATTCATAAACAGCGAAGTAACCTGGTAAGCGGTCAAAGCATAAACTTTACAGATTTGAGAATGATAGGTTTGAATGACTCTGTCACTAAGTATTGCATAGATTTATTTGGTGATAGATTCTTTGCATATTATTCATCCTTCTTACACTTAGAGTTGGTGTATGAATTCTTCACTACACTTCTCATAAGTCCCACAAGTGATATGACATTCAGGCAAGGCAAAACAAACCATTCATTATCTTCTGATACTCTAGGTGGTTTGTTTAAGCTTAAGTCTAGTGGGGTTTGTCAAATTTCAAATCATTGGGATCCTTCCCCGATTTAGGAAGCTTTGACTGGCATTACTCAGTATGATATTCAGACTACAAAAGCTTCAAAGATTTATGACTCGACTCTCCAAATTATACATCAGTTCCTTACCTATTCAGTTTTTGCTAGAGGAGACAGTAATGGAGCTGTCAGTCGCAAAGAGCTATTTCTTTTAGATTGTTTGTGACAAAGAATCGGTATGGATGTTGCTAGGTGGTTTGTGGATGGATTCAAGGATATAAGCTTAAAAGTGAAAGGCAAACTACTTCTTGGAATGTATGTGACTTGGATTGCCATTCACTTTGGTACTGCTTATAATCCGGAATTTAAGGTTCCTCTTACTCCCAAGGATCATCTAGATATATCAACCTTTCACGATATGGGAATTGCAAAAAAGGATGGTGATGGAGGGTCTTAGCTACTATTGATGGGGATGATCAGAATGATGAGACATATGATGAGCTTGCTGCTATGTTTAATGAGCCATCCCGGAAAAGACCCCACAATCCTCCTTCTATAGCACCATCAACTAGCTCTCAGCCATCCTCTTCAGCTGATTCCTTTTAGAGTCAAGTGTTAGAGCATTTGGCTAGGCTCAACACTAGACTTGACTCTATGGAAACTAGAGTTGCTTCTAGACTGGATAAACTTGAAGCAAATCAAAAGGAGCTACAAAAGTCCGTAGATAGCCTTCGTAGTGCTTTATCACTTGAAAGTACCCCTCCAACTGATGACTCTTTCATTCCTCCTTCATCCTAGTTGTTCTTTTCTTCTTTTTGCTGAGCTTTTGTTTATATGCTCATATTTTAACATGTTTATGTTCAAAGTATTGACACATTTATCATTTTGATGTTTATGTAATACTTTCTTGTTTATGAAATTTTAGCTTCTTATATTTAATGAGTTATTAAATTGTGTTAATCTGAAGATAACCTTTTTGATTATTGATAAAAGGGAGAGAAATATTTAATGTTATTGTTTAACTAAATTAAAGGGGAGTTTTAACTCAGGGTGAGTATTTAATTGACTTATTTATACTCTCAACACATTTTTTGTCATCATAAAAAAAAAAAGAGATTGTTGTCTCTATAATGATTTTGATGATGTAAATGAAAACCAAAATAAAGTGTTAATTAATATACTTGAGTTACAAATGATTATTTAACTTATGTTTAAGTTTATGCTTAAAAACAGGGATTCACGCCCGTAAATATTCTTAACGCCTGTGAACAAGATCAAGTCAAAATATGAAATTTACTCAGAAAGGATCTTCAAGCCCGTGAACTTTTCTTCACAACCGTAAAAGAGTTTCACGCCCGAAATAATGATTCATGTCCGTGATTAATTTAAGAATGGATTTTGGCTCAGAGACACAGAAAGAGTTTTCAAAACCGTGAAAAATTACTCACACCCGTGAAATATTTTCACACCAGTGATAGTTGTTCACACCTAAGGATGATTTAAAATTTGAAATCGACGCAGAAGATTTCAAGGTCGTGAATTTTGGTTCAAGCGACCGTGAATATTTGTCACGCCCGAAAATTGGTAGTTCCTATTAACATCACGACTGATCTGTTTTAAATATAGCCATTAGAAAAAAAAATTGGAGGCAAATCTTATATTAAATGCAACCAGAATGGTCACATTTAATTACCATTCATTGAAGGCTATAAATAACTGAAGATTTAAAGTTCTAAATACAAGAAAAGCACATATCTAAATAGAAATCAAATTGTTGTTAATTTATACTCTGTTTTTCACATTTTCTGAACTCTTTGAGCTTTATTTCTTATTCTTAGAGTTCTTACTAGCTTTTACTAGTCTTAGCTATTCATACTTCATTGTATATCATTAGAATAGCTTTGTATAAGTTTAGAGAGACTTAAAAATCTCTATCTCTGTTATTGAGAGTAAAAATATGAGTTGTAACTAGGTGTGTAAAGGGTGAAATCCCTAAAAATCTATTGAATTGATTTGGGTGGTACACCCGGTTCTAGTGGAACCTCAATATCAGGTTGATATTGAAAAAAATGGAAGTAGGAGAAGGAATTAAGCTCCAAACCACTATAAATTGGCTGAGATTTCTTAACTCTTCTCTTTTATCATTACTTGTTATTTGAAATAAATTTGTCTATTGCATATTGATTGTAATTTCTCTTAAAATTTTAAAACTCCAATTCACCCCCCACCCCACCCCACCCCCCCCCCCCCCACCTACCCCACACACACAAGAGTATTGCCATAGTAGTGTTCACACAAGTCAGTCAAAAAGAACACTTCAAATCCCACCATGCAGTCAACCAACAAATCAATGTGTGGTAAAGAAAAGCCATCCTTCAAACATTTCTTGTTCAAATCCCTGTAGTCCATGCATATCCTTACCTTTCCATCATTCTTGGGTACTGGAAAAGGGATTTACACATGGCAATTTTTCATAGGTAAAAATTATAAGCTTATCTTAAACATTTCTAATGTTCCCTTAAGTAATAAAAAAGAAAAAGAGTCAATATCCCACAATGGATATCTAGCCAAATGGCCATCCATTTGATAAAAAATATTTGTTTTGCTTATTATTAGAAAATAACAAAGACACATGTGATTAAATGTAAGAAAAAATCAACAATATTCTAGAATTCTCTACAACTCTCTCTATTTCTTTCATTTATTGGCTTTGATATATATATAAAGAGAAAAGGTGGGTGCCCATTTTACTTCTCTTGGCTGAGCTCCTCATCCCAAAATACCAAAGAAATAAGTTTCCTAACCCTTCCAAATAAACCAACTAAAATAGATAGAAAATTTGATGAAGAAAAGAACTAATGGAGAAAAGTGATGGAGATTGATAGTCAACTATTTGGAAGAGCGAAAGAAGGTGGAATTCAATTGTTCAATTTAAGGTATGATTCTTAAATTTAGTTTTTAATTGTGTTTAAGAGTTTATAGTTTAATTAAGTAGAAAATTGATTGATTTAAGTTAAGAAAGATAAAGATAAACTAGTGTTTATAAGGATTCTGGAATCAGTTTTAAGGCAATAGATTATAGCTTCTATTCCAAAATTTTAATGAATGAATTTAAGGATAATTAAAACATAAAATTTGTATTAAATATGTTAATTATATTTCTTTAAAAGGAATTTATAAAATTCAGAGTGAGGAAAGAGTTATAAGCAAAAACCGTGACTGACTCAAAATTAGGGTTTCAAAACATTTGATAATGTGTTTTATTATAGAGAGAGTTAAGGATAGAATTAGAATAAGTGTTCTACATAAAAAAAAAAATATTCATCTATGTCTTATCTAGAGGCTTGTAAAAAGGTTTTGTAATTGGATTTGTGGTTTAAGATATATTAATCCATAAGTACAATATGCCCAAATTGACTAATAAACAGAACATAGGTTATAGAGGTCTATTGATATAAGGATCTTAAAATTTGAATTAGGGAAAGTAGTAAACATGAAAAATATTTATTTATATGTAATATAAATTACTGTAAAATTTATTTGTAATTATTTAATCATGAAATTAATTATAGTCATGGAAATGAGATCTGTTCGGATAAAGATTTCAATACTGTAGTTTAAATTTGAAAATTCACTAATAATCGTACAGGGAATCAAATAATCTAAAATTTGAATTTATTATAATATCATATGTCTAGAGTAAATAAGATAAATAATCAAAGTAATTGGATAAATATAGATTGAGTTATAAGCAACGAAACAGAGTCTGCCCATGTGAAAGTTTCAAGGCTATAGGGTTGACAATAAGAATAAGTTCAACTTGTCACCATATGATGTGTAGAATTTGAAAGTGTCTGAATTTTGGATATGTTAGACCTTAATAAGTCTAGTTTAATTATGAATAAGAATTAAAGTAATTGGATAAGTCTAGAGAGAGATATGGATAAAGGAGCACAGGCTGCCATTAGGATTTTCTATAAAGATAAAATCTAGAAATTTGGGAATTCTTAGGAATTTCTTTAATATAAGTGTTGTTGATATAATTTTATATTAAATGGCATCTAAAATGAAATTAATTGAATATGTAGAGTCAAGAAATGAATAAAGGACTTAAGGGAGATCATAAATACTAAAGCAACGTACGAAGGGAAGTGGAATTTGAGATGTATAGAATAAGCAAAGTGTAATAGTGAAGTGCCCAGTGAGATGAGTAATGTATACATCATTATGCATATCCATATCTTGATTTGTTGGACCAATGAACATATTTCCTTCTTGATTAAATGTCACTTTGCTATTGTTGATCATCCTTTGATCTTCCTTAAGATTGAAATCATCCAATTCCATTGATTGTTATTGATATTGAACTGTCTAATGTACTTGATTGACCATGTACCTAATTGCTTTTAAAAGAATGTCTTTGTACTATAATGATTCTAATGAATACCTGATATTGTTATTGAATTCCATTAGCCTATTTATATGTGGATTTGATATAGCTACCTTACTGACGGGGTAGTGGATAAGTACCATCGATATTGTGCATAATATTTTATTTACAATGTTTACCCTAGCTAGGAAGGGAGTTATCCTAGCCGTAAGGTTCGGCCTACCTTGCGATCTCTTACATATTAATGATATCTGTTCAAGGCCCAATATCTATCACTTCTACATGTGAATATAAATATGATACTTATGTCAACTTTAACCATATTGCTTACCATTGATATCCATTCTTTTATCCAGTACTATTTATTATTGATATCACCATTACTTGTTCCAAACTTCCAATGGCATTTGGTGTGCAATTAATTAGCCTTTGTCATATAAATTTGACATACTGATATTCATTCATTGTATTCATTGATACTTAACTTCCATTGATATACTTTGTTCTCATATACCTCTATCTCATATTTAATGATGTATACATACTCACTGACTATTTTAATACTCGCCCGTGATTTCTTTAATAATTTTTACAAGAAGAAGTACTAGGATTATAATCCCAAGATATTTTTCCTTTCTCCATACTTGGGACATCCGAACTCCAAATGTAAATTTTCTTTTATGGAGTCAGTCAGTTCATATTCTAGAGCTCTATAGGATATATTTTGGGGAAGTAGACAGTTTATGTAATTTGTGAATATATGTTAACTGTTACTGAATATGAAACGATAATAGGTAGGAAAAATGCATATGCTTTGATATATGATAATTCCTAAATATAGATTGTGTTATGATGTGAATATATAGAAGTGTTTTACATGATTATGTGAATTGTGAAGTTGAGGGTATAAGGATGGCCAATTATTGGGAGTATAAAAATAATTTTGTGCAGGATGTATAATTTTTAAAAGACCCGATTTTGCGTAGAGAATAGCATTAAAAATATAAATGAGACTTTGTTGAAATTTCTATAAAATTAATAAGTAATAAATAAAATTTGAATATAATGCATGAGTTAAGAATGAATGATTGATAATTGGGTTGTTAACGGGTTTTATGGGTATCTGGTAACTTTAAGTGTACCTATGCCCTAGGACCGTCGCATTCCAAAGGCAAGACCTGACAAAGGTGGTATGAGAGCATTAAGTTTAGAAAATGTGTCATAAGTATCAATGATCTCGTAAGTATACCATAGAGCATAGGGTTTCGTCTCGTCATTTGAAGCCATCTGTTAGTGTAGCTATTAGCATTGTCCATTTTGATTTTCATCTTCTAGTTATATATATACTTATATTAAAGTGATCGTAAATTAAAGTGAATGAAAATTGAAAGTAACTAAAAGAGATTACTGTAAAGATTGAATCAATATATGATAAGTTGATATTGACTACGTTAGTATCAGCTAAGTTGATAATAGATTGTTAATAGATTCTATATCATTAATTTGAATAAATAGTGAATGAATGTCGTAGTGAATTATCAATGAAAGTAAAGTCAGCTTTAAATACATGTTATAAGTAATAGCATAATAAGAACAATGTTATTGTAAATGATTAGATAATAAAGTGTATACACTAAAGATGAGTAAGTAAAATGAATAGAAAAAGTAAAAATGAACATTTATATCGTAATATAGTATAGTTTAAGTTGTACAAATGTAAATGATGGATGATTTCAAATAATAGAAATTTGAATTTATTGAGGCATAGAATAGAGAAGCATCTGAAGTCGAAATATAATGAAAGGATAGTTGCAAGATTAAAGCTATAGTGATTAATCCTATATTGAGGATAAGCTATAAGTAAATAAATATTAAAATAATATGCATTATGAACTTAGGAAATATGATTGATGGAAATAAGTTATTAATCAAAGTGACAAAAGATTAAAGTTATTAAGGTATCGAATATCAGCAGCCTAAGCATTGTATTAATAAAATCTATGGATGATGAATCCTATATTGATAAGAAATCAAATGGAACATATAGAATAGTGCAATGGTATGTTAATAAGTGATATATATATCAAAATTAAAATATAAAGTTATTTAGAGACTGTTTGAGATACATATATTGACGATTACAGTATTGGATAAGAAAATTCGATGACGAATTTTATTGAATGAGAGTAGAATGTAATACCCTATAAGAAACTAGATAGACTACAGTAAATCAGAGTGTTGAGAAGTAGTGATTAGAAAGTGATGAAAATCGAAACTTAAGAGAAGTTATGTAAAACAATTACTAAGGCTAAAATGGAATAACTGTAAATTTGAGGAATTAAGTAAATATGATAGAATATATAGTATGACAAACATTAGACAGACTCAAGTGAGTTAAGTAATGAAAATTTACCAAATTAATAAGGTAAGAAGATCAGTTAAGTAATTCAGAGGAAAATATGGTACGAAGATTAAAGACTTTAGAGTAAGTGACAGACCATTAAAATGACTTAGTCAGAGTTAATTTTTGGATGTTTATAATTGAAAAGGAATTAAATAGAAAGTCATTGGAAGTGATTGGAGATGAAGAGTAAAGAATTAAAATGCTTATGGAAGAAAAAAATGAATTTGTTTAAGAAAAAAAAATAGTGGGACCCACCAAATTTATCTTATTTTTTCCAAAGTTGAAAAGTAAAAAATTTTATTATTTTCTCTTATATTGGGCCGCCAATGCTAAACCAAAATAGCAAGGATTAATTTACTTTTATGCTTTAAAATAATTGTAGGAAAAGGGATTTACACATGGCAATTTTTCATAGGTAAAAATTATAAGCTTATCTTAAACATTTTTAATGTTCCCTTAAGTAATAAAAAAGAAAAAGAAAAGAGAAATTTTTATCAATATCCCACAATGGATATCTGGCCATTCATTTGATAAAAAATATTTGTTTTGCTTATTATTAGAAAATAACAAAGAAACATGTAATTAAATGAAAGAAAAATCAACAATATTCTATAAATCTCTACAACTCTCTCTATTTCTTTCATTTATTGGCTTTGATATATATATATATATATATATAAAGAGAAAAGGTGGGTGGCCTATTACTTCTCTTGGCCAAACTCCTCATCCCAAAATATCAAAGAAATAAGTTTCCTAACCCTTCCAAATAAATCAACTAAAATAGATAGGAAATTTGATGAAGAGAATAACTAATGGAGAAAAGTGATGGAGATTGATAGTCAACTATTTGAAAGAGCAAAAGAAGGTGGAATTCAATTATTCAATTTAAGGTATGATTCTTAAAATTTAGTTTTTAATTGTGTTTAAGAGTTTTATAGTTTAATTAAGTAGAAAATTGATTGATTTAAGCTAAGAAATATAAAGATAAACTAGGGTTTATAAGGATTCTGTAATCAATTTTAAGGCAATAGATTGTAGCTTTTATTCCAAAATTTTTATGAATGAATTTGAGGATGCATAAAAGTTATATTTAAATATGTTAATTATATTTCTAAAATTTTGCAATTGGATTTGTGGCTTGTGAGATATTATTTTATAAGTGCAATCTACCCGAATTGACTAATAAACAAAACATAGGTTATAGAGTTCTATTGATATATGGATCTTAGAATCTGAATTAGGAAAAGTGATAAACATAAAAAATATTTATTTATATACAATCTAAATGAATGTAAAATGGTTTTGCAATTAGTTAATCATGGAATTAATTATAGGCATAGAAATAGGATCTGTTTGGATAAAGATTTCAGGACATTAGTTTAACTTTGAAAATTCACTAATAATTGTACAGTGAACCAAATAATCTAAAATTTGAATTTTTTATAATCTCATATGTCTAGAGTAAATAGGAAAAATAATCAAAGTAATTGGATAAATATAGACTGAGTTATAAGCAACTAAACAGAGTCTGCCCATGTGAAAGTTTCAGGGCTATAGGGTTGACAGTGAGAATGAGTTCAAGCTGTCACCATATGATGTGTAGAACTTGAACATGTCTGAATTTTGGATATGTTAGAGATTAATATGTCATAAGTAGGAACAAGAATTGAAGCAATTGGATAAGTCTAGAGAGAGATATGGGTAAAGGAGCACAAGCTGCCAGTAGGGTTTTCTATAAAGATAAAATCTGGAAATTTGGGAATTCTTAGGAATTTCTTTGATATAAGTGTTGTTGATATAATTTTATATTAAATGGTATCTAAAATGAAATTAATTGAATATATAGAGTCAATAAATGAATAAAGGATTTGAGGATGATCATAAGTACTAAAGCAACATACAAAGGGAAGTGGAATTTGAGATGTATAGAATAAGCAAAGTGTAACAGTGAAGTGCCCAGTGAGGTGAGTAATGTATACATCACTATATATTTTCATATCTCGATTTGTTGGAATAATGAATAAATTTCCTTCTTGATTAAATGCCACTTTGCTATTGTTAATTATCCTTTGATCTTCCTCAAGATTGAAATCATCCACATCTATTGATATTGAAATGTCTAATGTACTTGATTGACCATGTACCTAATTACTTTTAAAAAAATGCCGTTGTACTATAATGATTCTAATGAATACCTAATATTGTTATTGAATTCCATTGGCTTATTTATATATGGATTTGACGTAGCTATCTTACTGACGGGATAGTGGGTAAGTACCTGTAACACCTTAGCCTAAACCCTAATAGGGACCTTTAGGGAAATTATTTTTTCTTTCTTTATGATGTGTTTATATTATGTGTGAATGCATGGAATATATATATATATGCATGTTATATGACCTAATTTTTAGGCCTAGAGTTGATTT
>CANXYC010762241.1:0-24077 GCA_948193065.1 Aleurites moluccanus | reverse complement strand
ATTTTTCCGGTCATCGAGTTGGAGCTCTCTGCGAAGGGTCAGGTTCTCTGTCTCGTTGGTGTTTGGTGGAACTTAAAGAGTAGTTTATTTTGTCTTGCTTTGAGTCTGGTTCATACTTGAATAATATGGTAAATCATTTTGGTTGCTATTTTCTATTTTTGCTCATCCTTTAATTTTAGGATTCTGTTTTGCTGGGGTCTGGTTAATCATGGCTTTGATTTATTTTCGATTGGAATATAAATGAGTTTATTATGAACACTGGTGGTATTTCTTTAGGTTCTCGTTGGAATTCTATATTTTTACTGTATTACTCTTTTTGGATTTGTTTACTGATTTTGTCTGATCCAGTTTTCTGCTACTGATATTCATGTTGCGATTCTGATTCGGTTTTTGGACTAAGTCTGTAAATCCTAAACTATTGGAATTTCTTTAATTTGGTTCTTCAATATTCACATATATAACTCAGTGCATATAAGAGGCATGTTATATGTATGTATATATATATTATTTTCTTTCAGGGCATTCAAGCTCCAAAATTGATTCATATAAGGGCTTTGGTTATGGGATTCCGTACCAAAACTTATGAATTTAATTTTGGGTTTGAAATTCATCTTTGTAATAAGATTCCGTCATTGTCAAATTAATTTTTTTTTAAATAATAATAATGAGTAATTAATAATTAACCAGTCGAAAAAGATTTGAGCTTAATTCTTTTTTTTTTTTTTTAAAAAAATCTAAATTGAATAATCTTTAAATTTTTTGTGCTTGTTTGAATTTAATAAATTTTGAAATCTTTAAAAAATATATATTTGTGTAAGTATAAAAAGGGCTATGATGAATACCGGACTTGAAATCAAATTAATAGAGTAATTAAAGGAAATAAAAATAATTTTTGGTGGAGTAAAATTAAATTAAAATCATTAATTTTGGTTTGGCTTGAAATGGATAACTTTTGTTTAAGGTAGGTGTAGTTTATTATTTTACTTCCTTTATGTTAAAATAATTAATTCTTTTTTACTTATCAATATCAAAAGATAATTTTAATTTCAAGTCTAAAATTAATTAGAATTCAAATAAAGGTTACACAATTTTGAATCCTAGAATTAAAAGATTTTAATTTAAATTTGCAGCTAAAATTATTAATTTCTTTTAATATTTTCTGGTAAAAAATAAATTTGAATTCTTAAAATAAATATAATTTATCTATTTACAAAAATAAATCTGAATTCTTAAAATAAATATAATTTACCTATTTACAAGATTTTTTTTTTTCTTATTTTTGCTTTTTGTGTTTGTTTATTTTTGGTTTTGTAGAATTTGTTTCTTTCAAAGTTAAAAGTGGATAGACTCAAGACAAATTAGATTTTATAAATTTCATTGTAATTTTTATTTTTATTGTATTTTAAAATTTTTGTAATTCAAGTTCATTCTGAAATTTGTAAAATATTAATTTTTAGTTTAATTAAATAAATTGTTAATTTATTTTACAGTTATAATTATGTCTTCTATTTACTTTTTTATGAGTGATTAAAAACAAAAATAATAAATAAAAATAATTAAGCTCAATCAAAATCCAAATCAAATTCAATTTCTATTTTCATAGTTAATTTCATTTTTTCTTAATACTCATAAATAATCTTACCAATAATCATTATTCTGATTAAAAGGAAAATAAATAAATTTACACTATATAAATAATAAATGAAAAAATATTTTTAAGGTCAATTTAATATTTTGAAAATTAACGTGTGGGGTGTCTAATACCTTCCTCATATGTTTGTGACTTCCGAAACCAAATTTTAGTTTAACAGATCAAATTTTTAAAAATTTCTGATTGAGCTTTTAAAACAATTCAATTGATGGTAACTCTATTTTTATTAAAATTTTATAAGCTTTATTTTTTTTCGCCATTCCATCGCGGTGAATGGCGGTGGCGTTTGAAACATTGTGACACACACACATAAACTTCATGAGAAAAAAGATATAGATGTTTATCAAATTTGATCTTATGACAATTTAGCAGATTTATTTATTAAGACAAGTACTGCAATTAAATTTAAGAAATTGATAAACAAGATTGGCACGCGCCAGCTCATAGACTTTTAAATTGTGAAAAACATGTTTTTATGTGAGGAAGATTATTGTAGATTATATTTTCCTTTTCTTTGAGCCAAAATTTTTAAATGCAAATTTACAATAATAATGTGCTTTTTTTTTTTTACTCAGATTTTTTCCTACATGGTTTTTTCTTAATAAGATTTTAATGAGTTACTTTATAAAATAGACATCCAAGTTAAAGTGTTGTGAAATAAATTAATGAATATTTTGATAATCCATTTCAGTTATAATTATTATTTTATATTTTTTTTCTTTGCTGTGCTTTATTTTATAACAGTTTTTCAATATTAAAGTTCTCTTGATGTTAATACAAAAAGTGATCACTCTACTGTGTATTCCTTTATATGCAAAAGAAAAATATATATTTGTAATGAAAGTTACACTTTTATATATTAATTAATATTGAACAAATATCAAGAAAGATATAAAGGTATAACTAAAATTTTATATTTAATATGTCATTTTTTTTTCTTTTTAATTTGTCATCCTTTATCTATATTATTGGAATTGTGAGTTGGATTGAACTGAACATGGAAATATATATTTAAAGTTGATATGAATCTGGATAACGTTTTAGCCGACTGAGTTTGAAAGAAGTAAAAGAAGTGCAGATCGTAATAAAAAAGTTTTGATCAATAAAGCTTAATAGGTAGGATAAACAAGTATAATTCAAATCAATCATTGTATAGATGCTTTCCTAAAAGTAAAATATTGTGTTGACGCAATGTGGCTTTTATGCATATCAAGTAGATTAAGAATTAATTAGACTCAAATCAATTGTTATGTTGTCACTTCTAATGGTGGCACCCTGCTTAATTTCTTTCATACTGCTTCACTATAATCCCAAATCCTCTAGTTCCAAGCTTCTGCTCGACCCCTTTTGTTGAACATTGAAAGTCCTTGTATTAGAATTAACATGGAGGATCGAAATCGTGTTCAAATCTGGTTATGATTTGTTCAACTGCATAATAAAATCAAAGTCACGATTATGAAAGAATCTACAATAAATTGGTACTCGTACAAATATGAAACACTAAAAAAAATGAAATGAAAGAGATTTCAAATTTTTAGTCAAGTTCTTGGAATCAAGAAAATTGCTATCAGATTTAAAATCATTAAGCAATTAGTTAATTTTGATTCCGGAGAAAATATTGGACATAAATTCAAAAATTATATTATTTATTAACGTTAAGAAAGATTATATATGTGAATTTGAAAACTGGGATTGATTGATTGATTTTAAACATTGTCAGTCTCAGAGATGAAATTACTTTGTAAGTGTATGATCCAATTCTAGTTAATAACTTGTAAGTGTATGATCCAATTCTAGTTAATAATAAATTTCCTCAATATTAAAATAAAAATTACTCCATTTAATTTATATATGTATAGAAAAACCATAAACAACAGTAATAATAATAATAATAATAATAATACTGAAACCTAATTAAGCCATTTAATATGTTTATGATAATATTAATTTTACAATTTTGAAATAAATATAACGTATCATATCAAAATGATTTTCATTTGAAAATTTAATTTTTTTTAATAGAAAATAAATAGGGCTATTAGGAATTCTAATCATTGCATTGTTTGGCCAGGGGCCACCAATTAGTCATTGTCTTCTTGATTTAA
The DNA here is from genome assembly GCA_948193065.1 of Aleurites moluccanus. Lineage (NCBI taxonomy): Eukaryota > Viridiplantae > Streptophyta > Magnoliopsida > Malpighiales > Euphorbiaceae > Aleurites > Aleurites moluccanus. The sequence continues at coordinate 20,321 of CANXYC010762241.1, read as the reverse complement.
GTTGCTTCCATTGGATATATCAACTTTTGATATAACGGTTGTTTAGTGAAACTTTTGATCCAGTTTTTTATTAGAGATGAAGTTAAAAAATTAATTTTAAATGGTTAAAAATTAAAAATTTTCATATAGGCGTAAAAAAGTTTTAAAAATTAATTATGGGTGGGCAAAACATGTAAAAAGTTAAATTTTAATAGACCAAATAAAAATTTTTCTATAAATTTATAGAATAATTTTTAGATTGGGGTGGCCCTAGCTCACTCACGCAGGACTATTTCTGTCTCTACTTTTAGTTTTTTATTTTTAAAACCAATATCAAATCGTTTGATTATTTTATTTTATTTTATTTTATAGTTGTTAGCTGTTAGGTAATGAAATATTTGTTGTATGAAATTTTTTTAAAAAAATTTCAAATTGAAATTTTTTCGAAAAAATTTATATTTATTTAAATAAAAAGACTAAATAATGTTTGGTAAAATCTTTTGATGCAGTTATTAGATTTTTAATTCCTAATAGCTGCATCATTGCGTTTGATTACTGATAACTGCTAGTTTTTAGGTAACTGTTATATAGTTAAACAACTGGTATTTATAAAAATTTTAAATTGATTTTTTTTAAATGCTTATTTTTTTAATTAAAAAAATTAAATTATCCTCTAAAAATAATATTTAAATAAAAAATTAAATATTTATATTTATATTTAATGGTTATTGAATATAATAACAACTAACAGCTAATAATAAATTTATCAAACACCTGCAATAATCAGCTATTAGATAATAACCACAAACTAACAGCTATCAACCACCAAATATCAGTTAGCAGTTACAAACAACTAAACCAAATAGACCCTAAATGGGTATTTGATAAAATTTTTTGATGCAACTGTTAGTTTTTTTTTTATTCCTAACAGTTATATCATACCCGTTTGGTTATTAACAGCTGTTAACTGTTAGGTAGTCAAATATTTGTTATTTATAAAAACTCTAATTTGGAGCTTATTTGAAAAAAATTTCTACTTATTTAAATAAAATGACTAAATTATCCTTTAAAAATAATATTTAAATAAAAAAGATAAATATTAATACTTATTCTTAATAATCATTAAATATAATAATAGCTAACAATGTATCAACACCACCTAATAGCCACCAGCTATCAAGCTATTAGCTACCAGCTAATAATTAGAAACAACTAACAATTGCTACGAATAGCTAAACTAAACAGGATCTAAATTAACCTATAAAAATAATATTTAACTGAAAAAGTAAATATTAATATTTATCATTAATAGTCACTAAATATATGAATAGCTAACAACTAATAATAATTTTTTCAAAGACTTATAATAATTAACTATTAGATAACGACCACCATCGACCAACTATCAGTTACCAGTTATCAGTTATCAGCTAATAGCTATCGGCAACAACTAACAACTGTTACGAATAACTAAACTAAACGGTGCCTTAAATGTTCATAGCAGTTGTTAGCTATTAGCTGTTATATGTAACTATTAGCTGTTATATATAGTTATTAGCTGTTGTTGATATATATTAGCTGGTAACTGATTATTATAAGTGTTTAATAAAATTATTTTTAAAAAAATTTAAATTAAAATTTTTATAAATAGTAATTATTTAACTACATAATAACTACTTAATAACTAACATTTATAATTAATCAAAATTTAATACAACTATTAAGAATTAAAAAGCTAATCGCTGCATCAAAATTTTTTTCCCAAACATTCGCTAAAATGCATCAACTTACCTTTAGGCAGTGCTGGATGTCTTGAGCGCAGAGGGGTGATATTTGGCCCATGATTTTTCAAAAACCCATAATATATACGATAGATTTTGAAAGAAAAATCCTAAATAAAAATGATGTATTGTTAGAAAAAAAATTTATAATTAAAAATTTTTGCCCCTAACATTTCTAAAAAAATCTTATACCTCTCCTCAAATAAAATGAATTCTCTTAATTAAAGATTTAAATTTTATTGGATCATATAAATTCTAATTAAATAGATTTTGATATGTCTAAATAACTAATTAATCAATTTATAACTTAAACCTAATTACCAATTAAAATAAAAAATCTATTAAGTGTTTGCAGACATTTGGGCTCGAAATAATGACCACTATCTATATATATATATGACATGTATTAAAAAATAATAATCTAATAATTTTTTTTTTTTAATATGAGTACTTGATAAATATCAGTCAATATCAGTCTCATACACAACGAAGTATTATTGATAGATTGATATATTTTTTGTTATAATAAACCCATAATTGTAGGAGATAGAAAGACTGACTTGAAAATATTAGCATATATGAAAAAGTTGCATTTAAAAATTTAATTATAATTATTCAAAATTGATATTGATGATCAAAATTTAAACTTGAAAAAAAATATTAACAATTTTGAATTATGTGAAAAAATTAACGGATAATTTTTCTTTTAACGTAATTGTCTAATATTGTATTCGAGTAAAATGTAACTTATAAAAGAACGTAAAATTTTTTCACATTTATTTTTCATTCAAATCACTTAAATTCAAATTTTTATAAAGAGAAACAAATTTCTTATCATTTGAACCAATATACGGTATTATTATTTAAAATGCATTAACAAATCAATCATCATAGTTTAATTTTGGCATCATTATTATTATAGTTGCATTTTGTTGGTAATTATTATTTATATTTAATTAATATATTAAAAATTATCATATTTAAATAGAAATATTTTAATTAATTACTAATTGAAAGGTGTTTTGAAATTATAACTAACCATTTCCAGAATTATATACCATGTTTATTTTTAAAGAGGAAATATTCATGCATCTTACTTCCGTCAACCTCTCACCTTAAATAGCTCAAGAGCTCGTCCCTTGAAATTTTTATGCAACAACTTGAGAAAAATTAGGATCTTAATTACAACCCCTTTCAAAAATCTCCATTGAACCTATCCAATTAATTATTCACAATGCCTCCTGCAAGCAAAAATGTCGGTAAACACATTGCAGTGTTTGCATTTCCATTCGCCACCCATGCAGCGCCTCTCCTCAGCCTCATTCGACGGCTATCAGAGGTTGCTCCCACCGCCAAGTTTTCCTTCTTTAGCACTGCACAATCGAATAGCATGCTCTTTCCGGAAAATGAGATGTGCGAAACTGTAAAACCGTACAATGTGGAAGATGGAGTGCCGGATAACTACGTGTTTCCCGGAAATCATAGAGAGCCGGTGGAGAATTTTTTGAAGGCGACGCCAGGGAACTTTAAAACTGCCATGGCGGCGGCGGTGAAAGAGACCGGAAAGGGATTTAGTTGCGTAATTACAGATGCATTTTTTTGGTTTGCGGCGGATATGGCAGATGAATTGCATGTTCCGTGGGTGGCTCTTTGGACTGCGGGTCCTCTTTCCGTACTCTTGCATATTGAAACAGATCTAATCCGGCGAAAATTGGAAATACAAAAATTCGGATTTAATGGTAAGTTATTTTATTTTTGGTTGGATTTCCAAACTTTATTTTTTTACATTGTTGAAAACATTTTTGAGGTGAAACATGTGGATTAATCAATAATAATATATCATGTCATGCAATTATTAATATATGAAATGAATATATGACAATTAACTCTATATTATGGAGAAATTGTTGGATGAACGTAGTATATCACGTGATATTATAGTGATTAAATATGTGAAATAATAATTATTTTAAGAGATAAATATATCATAAATATGTAGAGTTAATTTCACTTATAGTATTTTAACTTATGGTTTATGCATATTATGATGCTTTGATTTTATTTTGTTATTTAAAAATATTCGAACTTTACTTAACAGTAATTTTAAAAAATTTTTCGTCTAATTTCTATACAAAAATTAATTAAATGTTGATATGATTTTGACAATTCAATATTATTTTTTGTCACATCATTAATTACACATTTTAATCTTCTCTCTATGCGTGAAACTCTCGCAAACTCTCCTATTCACCTTTCTCCTTTTCCTCTCCTCTCTCTCTCTTTCTCACTCTATTTGGCAATGACTGAAACTGATTTTTTTTTTAATTTATCAATCCAAAATGATCTACATGTTTTGGTAATTAGTTGAAAATGAAACCCAACTAAATACAACTCTTAAACAAATCAATCATCACAACTCATAATATCAAAAACACAAACCCAATACAAAAAACCCCTCCAGTTTCCATCACAGGCAGCACCACTCCTTGAGTAACGAGATCCACCATCACCATATTCATGGTCATGTCCACCACCATAATCGATGTTGCTATTGCCATAATCTCCATCACCACGGTTGTAACCACTACCGCCACCATATCCACCTTCACGGCGTCCACCACCATATCTAACCATTCATTAATAAGAACAAAATCTAACAAAACCTATTAAGGAAAAAAGAAAAATGATCTAACCCATAAAATGAATTAGAAATCATTATAAAAGAGAATAAGGAAAACCCATAAAATTACCTCTTAATTCGATCAGTGGTGAGATTTGATGAGGAAGCCTAAGGTTGCTTGCCTGTTCAATCCACACCATTCTTTCCTCAATTTTCCAAACCCAGCAAACCACTCATTTACATAGCATGCCGGCTACAAATTCTTTTTTTATTGATTCCCTGAAAAGAGAATGTCGGCTACAAATTCAAGCACAATTGAAGTTGTTTATGACTGGAGAACCCAATTAAAGTCTTTTGATGACACGAAAGCCAGAGTGAAGGGCCTTGTAGATGCTGGAGTTGCAAAGGTCCCTCGTATATTCATCCATGATCAATCCCAAATCGAGAATAATTAATTTAGTTCAACTGATAATAAATTCACCATACCCATAATAGACTTGGAAAGCATAGATAAGGATGCGAGTCTACGAGCTGAGATTGTTAGCAAAATGGAGATGCTTGCTAGAAATGGGGTTTCTTTCAAGTGGTCAACCATGGTATTCCAGTAACCATTTTGGATCAGATAATTGATGGGATATGTAAATTCCATAAGCAACATAGTGAAGTAAAAAAAAAGAGATTTATTCTAGAGATCACACCAGAAAGAATGTATATTTCAATTCCAATTTTGATTTGTACAGTGCTCCAGCTACTAATTAGAGAGATACCCTGAGTTGTGTCATGGCTCCTCACCCGCCAAATCCAGAAGAATTACCTGATGTATTCAAGTGATGTATTTAGGTAAGTATTAAATATTCATATAATACAATACAATACGATCCTTTTTTTTAGAATCAATTTTATATTTGTTCCATACATTTGTTTGATGAATGTTGTCAGAGAGATAATAATAGAGCCCTCGCTCCTCCGGATATCTCTGATGAGTTGATGTTGAATGGTTGTGAAAACTCATTCTCCTACCCTGGCAACTCACTCTTTGCCAGTGAAGTCTTGAATTGGTCAAGGGTTCAGACAAGAGATGTGCTTTAGCTAAAGACACTTGGGCACACCTCCTCCAAGAAATGTAACCAAAAGCGCTTGTTGCCTTTCTCCTGTTAGGTTGGTGGATGAGACCTTTTCTCAAAAATGCCCTTCTCATAAAGATGTTGTCTGTCCTTATAGCCTGGTATCAATAGTTTTTCATTGCCTTCCTTTTCGAAAATGAGAACAAAAGAACTTTGTAACAGCGAAGAAAGGTGTATGCAGTCGCGACAGATAAAAAAAAAAGAACATTCCTCCCTCTAAATCGAAATTTTTGAGAGCCTGTGTTTGATTGCTTCAATGTATCCTAACAATTGAAGCTGATTTTCAATTATGAGTTTTTTCTTAGGGTTAATTACTATTTTCCCCCTATAAAATGATCCAATACACTAAATCCCCTATTATTTTTTAAAAATATACTAACTCTTCCTTGACGATTGTCTCGTTATACTAGTATCCTCTTACGTTCAATTTTGCCGTTAGTTGATCCTACAATGGTTAACAAGAACAGTAAAAAGATAAAAATGCCCTTACTCTTTATTTTTAATTAATTACATTTTATTTTTGCTTTAAAAAATATTTTTTAGGGTTAAAAAATTCATTTTCATATTTTTTTACAAATTTAAAATAAAAAATAAAAAAATATTTTTTATTTTTTATTTGTTATTTGTAAAAAATAATTTAAGAAGAAATTAAATTATTTTTTCTTAAATTTTTTAATACAAATAAAAAATTTATTTTCATATTTTTGACAAATTTGAAAATAAAAATAAAAATATTTTTTAAAAAATATTTTTTATTTTTTAGTTTCAATTTTTTATTTTTAAAAATAAAAAAATATTTTTATTTATTTTTATTTTCAAATGTGTCAAAAAATATGAAAATATATTTTTTAACCATAAAAAATATTTTTTAAAATAAAAATAGAATATAATTAATTAAAAGTAAAGTTGACTAACTGCAAAATTGGACGGAATGGTCTAATAGTATATCCTAACATTTGTTAGGAGGGAGTTAGTGTAATTTTTAAAGGTTAGGAAATACTTAGTGTATTAGGCCATTCTATAAGGAAGAAATAGTAATTAACTCGTTTTTCTTATTTTTTAGTTTAATTTAATAAATAGTGTTAATTTGATGAGAATAACGAGAAGAGGTGAAGCAGAGAGAGAGAGAAGCATTGAATAGGAAATACTTAGTGTATTATGTCATTTTATAAGGGAGAAATAGTAATTAATCTGTTTTTCTTATTTTTTAGTTTAATTTAATAAATAGTGTTAATTTGATGAGAATAACAAGAAGAGGTGAAGCAAAGAGAGAGAGAGAGAAAAGCATTGAATTTGCTAAAATCAATCCTCACCCATTTGCATGGAGAGGAGTGAATATGTGATTGACGTGGCAAAATAAAAAATAAAAAATAATGAGTTGTCAAAATCACGTTAGCATTCTGTTAATTTTTGGATGAAAATCAGATGAGAGTATTTTAAAGTTACTATTAGGTAAAGTTCAAGTATTTTTAAGTAATAAAATGAAATTGGAGCACCCTCAAAAAGTACACTGATAAATTCAGTCATCATATACCAGCCATAAGTTAGAATAACACAAATAAAATTAGCTCTGAATATATATCATAATTAACAAGTTGATGTATCATATTTTTTAGAATATTTGTTATTCAATCAAAATTGGGGTGTATTTTCCTTATATGAAAGAAGATTTCAGTATATATAAATAACTTTTAAATGAGATAAAACCCTTACTTTTAAAACAAATATATAGGGTGTAATTGAACTTAAATTTTCGGAAAAAAATTGTACTTAAAAGAAAAAATATTAATTTATGGGAATGATGCAAATATGTTTAAGTTTTTAAGTGTCTTAATTATGTAATAAAAATATTTAATTAATATATAAATTATAATCAGTTATAGATAATAAATGCTTGGACATTATATACAATACTTTTTATAGAAAAAAAATATGAAATCTAAATGAAATTTAGAGGATGAATGCATATTTTTTTAATATATATATATAATTTATAGTGGAAAATGAAAATTTTGAGAAGCTTGAGGGGCCATTCTCTAAGCTTTATATATATAGTTCTTGCTTTGATTACTAAGTCTTCCTCTGTTTATGTTCATTAATTATTATTATCATCTATTTTTGTAATTCCTTATGAAAGGCGTTTGTGACCCTAATTAATATGATTCATTACTTTTATATTTTGTCTACCCAGTTTCTATTTATACCCAGACAGTATATATTCATTGAATAAATTTTATAATATAATTTTTTTTTTGTTTTTTGAGTAACAGTACACTTTCAATAATTATGCTTTTATTGACTGTCCACACCAAACATTTTCACTCTAAAATATTGTTTGGTGTGAATCCACACATAGAATTCATTTCATTAAAAAAAAAAAAAAAATCAAGTGTATAGAACATTTTCATAGTTAGATTAACTCTGAAATTTTATTTTAAATAAATGGCTTTAATTAATAGCTTGTACTTAGAATTCATTAGTTTTAATAGTTTGCACCCCTTATTTTTATTTATGAGGAATACTGAGATCAATGCATTAAAAAGCCAAAGTGGCATCAATTACATCTCTGAGGACTAAGTTCTGCAATTCAGTAGGAACTTCCTCTATCCATATCAGCTCATTTTCTGTTTGAGTGCAGAAATGATCTAAAGAATGGGCAGTTTTATTAGCCAAGGGGTAAACAAAAGAAAAAGAAACTAAATCAAAGAACCGGCTATATTCTAATGGTAGGCATCCTGTGAACCCTTGCCTGCTAGAGCTCCCCTCAAAAACCAAGCGAACTGCTTTAATTGCTGTCCATGGCAAATTTTAAAGCCAATATTTTTGCCATCAAGACGTCACAAAACCATCTCTATCCTTTTTTACCCTGCCAACATTACCTACCCTTTTTCATTGTGAATTATAAACTCTAGTCCTACTGTACCATCGTTAAGAACATCAGCATCTGAGTTTAATTTGTAATGGCTCCCAGCTGAGTTTGTAACCCTTGTTAATTTTAGCGTTCATTTGCAAATTATATCAATTATGATTGGATATGATTCAAGTATATTTAATTCCATAAAATAAAAAATATAAATTTTCATTTTATACCAAATATGAAAATGTGAATTCGTAAATGAATTTCATAAAATTCACTAGATTGCTAAGAATATCTTTAGATTTCTTACTTTGATTAGAAGAAAAAAAAAATGACAAATAATTCAATTAGACAAACAAGATTATCTAAAGTTAAAATTTTGTATCAAAAGAAAAGGACTTATTAGATGTTCAAATCTCCCTTTCCACCTCTTTATAAATCTTGCTCTTATGGCAGGACTTGAAGGAAAAACAGTAGACTTCCTTCCAGGAATTCCTGGGATACCTGCTATTGACATGCCAGGAGAAATAGTTCCAAAAGACTTAAATGATGTTATCTCTGCAATGTTACATAAAATGGGATTAATGCTACCCAGAGCAGCTGCTGTTGTTCTAAATGCATTCGAAGAAATCGATGCTGCTGCAACAAATGCACTCAAGTCAAGACTTCACAAGGTTTTCAACATTGGTCCCCTTGTATTAACATTGCCAGACAAAGTTATTTCTGATCCATATTGTTGCTTAGAGTGGTTAGATAAGCAAAAACAAGATTCAGTAGTATACATTAGTTTTGGAAGTGTAATGATACCACCATCTCATGAGCAAGCAGCATTAGCAGAAGCATTAGAGTACTGTAGTTTTCCATTTATTTGGTCATTTAGAGGGGACCCTGAAGAGATGTTGCCAAAAGGGTTCTTAGAAAGGACTAAAGAGAAGGGAAAAGTAGTTTCATGGGCTCCACAGTTACAAATCTTACAGCATAATGCAACTGGGGCATTTATGACACATTGTGGATGGAATTCGGTTTTGGAGAGTATTGTCGGCTGTGTACCTATGGTATGCAGGGCATTCTTCGGAGATCAGCGTTTGAACCAAAGGACATTGGAATCTCTATGGGACATTGGTATAGGGATTGAAGGCGAGCAGATCTCGAAGGAGGGTGTAGTGAAAGCGTTAGATTTTGTTTTATCAAGTGAAAAAGGAAAACATATGAGAGTGAAACTTGATGCCCTCAAAAAACTTGCTTTTGATGCTGTGAAATCACATGGTAGCTCTACTAAAAATTTTGAAAGTTTGGTAGAGATAGTCATCCAGTAATAGTTTAAAATTGTTTTTGAAATCAGTTGAGTACATTGAAATTTTGTGTAGTTTTAGTGATGGATTAATTAGTAGTTAATTATCGAATAATTCAGAAGAAGGAAAAGAGAGGGATAGTTGTAATTTTGAATATTTATGTTACTGCAGGTTCATTAATTTTAAATTTTATGTCAATTAGTAGCAAAGCAGATTTAGTTTTTTACAAGAGGGAAACATTGGTGAATGCAGTTTTCTCAAATAGAAGGCAGCTGCCTCACTGTGGAATGTGAACTTGATAGTAACTAATCCTCTGAGGCATTACTAAATTCCAAGAGTTTGGCTTGGGAGTTGGGACTGACTAGAGTTCTTTTGTTTTTAGGTTTCAGTTCTATTGCCCTAATTATATCAATTCGTCTTGAGACATTTCTAATGGAATGAAATCCAATAGTTTTCTACAGGTTGATCAAATACATTAAATCTAAGACTATGTCTGTATCTAGCAGTGGAAACTCTTGCAGGAGGCAAAGAATCAGCTTTATGGAAAACCACCACCGTCAACAATTTTCATGTAATATCTTGAATGAATTAGGAATATCAACACCAATTCACAAGTGATTAAATTATAACTACAGTAAACATAGATGAAGTTGGTGGTAAGAAAATATTAAAAGCTGTCCACAATAATAATAATAACTTCTAAAAATTTCTTTTAAAAATTTCTGAAAATTTAAATAAAAATTTAATTTAATCACCCAAAAATTTAATAAATATTTTAATTAAAATTTTGAAATACTACAATCTTCTCCCTTTAAGAAATCTTCAAATTTAATGAAAACTTCAATTTACGGAATTTAATGAAAATTTCAATTTACAAAACATAATGCTCATACATTAAGGCAATAATAATTTAACACATTAAAACAATGAATATCATATTACGAAGCAACTTAAACAGCTACAAACAGATAGAGGTACCTTTCTCTCATCGCCCACTCCACTTCTCAAGTACACTCCTCATTAGTATAATTACGTCATATAACTTATACCATAAGAATTTTCTTATAACGCTGCATATGATTTTGGGAATCCATTATGGCTACTGGAACTTCCTCGTAAGATAAATTTTTATATATTTCAACCTCTTATAGCTACAATACGTGAGAATGATTAGGAATATATTTTCTCTATATCGAGATGTGAAACACAAGGTGAATGTGAGAAATGTCTAATGTCAAATTCAATCCGTATACAAGTATTTCAATTCTCTCAATGATCTCATATGGACCAATATATCTTGGTGCCAACTTTCCTTTCTTACCAAAACTCATCATTCATCTCATAGGAGAAACTTTCAGGAAAACCATAATTACACACATCAAATAACATATCTCTATGCTTAGAATCCGCATAACTCTTCTGCATACTAAAGGTTTTCTTCAAATTCAAACATTCTCGGATCACATGAACTTTTTTAGAAGTGATATGGACCAAGTCAAGTCTGCCAATTGTCTCTCTCCAACCTCTTCCTAACAAATTAGAAACCTGCACTTCCTGTCACACACAACTTCATAAGGAGATTTCTCAATATTGGCATTATAGTTGTTGTTATAAGCAAACTTAATCAATGACAAATGTCAATCCTAATAACCTCCAAAATCAAGCATACACATCTAAAGCATATCTTCCAATCTCGGAATGGTCATCTTAGACTGACCATCTGCTTAACGATGGAAGGTCGTACTGAAGTCCAATCTCGTAGTCAGGGCTTATTGTAATGACTTCCAAAATTTGAAAATGAATTGGGACCCTTTATCTAACACAATAGAAACTGAAACTCTATGTAAGCAAATTATATTTTCAATATATAGCCTCGCATACTTAGCCACCGAATAGTTGATTTCACTGGAACGAAATGGGTTGATTTGGTCAATCGATCTGCTATAATCCATATGGAGTCATACTTTGAAATAGTCTTAGGCTATTTAGTCACAAAATCCATGGTAATCATTTTCCACTTTCACTCAGGAAATGGAAATGGTTGCAATAATTCATAAGACATCTGATATTCCAGCTTTACTTGTTGACAAGTGAGACACCTAGAGAAAAACTCAGTAATCTCATTCTTTATACCATTCCACTAATAAACATTCTTCAAATCATTATACATCTTGGTGGAATATGGATGCACATTTATACATCTTGGTGGAATATGGATGCACATTGTAAGCTACAAGGTGTGTCTCTTTCATGATCTCTTTCCTCAAACTATCCACATATGGAACACAAAGACGAGAACCATATCGAAGCACTCCATTTTCATCAATAAAAAAATCTCTGCCATCACCATTTTTCTCTTCTTCTTTTTTATAATCATACATAACTATGGGTCTCGCCTTTGAACTGCCTTAATTCTTTCTACTAGCACTAAGCAGACCTTAAAATGCACTAACAATATTCATAAACTGTGTACCTCTAGTTGTAAACCTTTATCAAATAGTTCCTGCAACTCTTTCACAATAAGCCTCTTTTCCACCAAGATGTGAGCTAAGCTACAAGAGAATTTCCTACTTAAGGCATCAGATATAATGTGAACACGTGATTTTGCACCTCACTTTGCATACCTAAACTTTTGCAGATTCTAAAACAAGTACGGAACCATCGGTGGAGCCAGGCTTCCCGGAATCTTAGGAGCACCCCCAGAACAGACTCAAAATTATTCAAAGTAGCATCTGAAAGGCCTGAAACACTCGAAGAATATAACCTAAACTTCTGAAATTGACCTGAAAGACTTGAAAACACTAAAAAAAGACCTGAAAACACTCGGAACCGAGGTGCCACCATCATGCCTTGGTGGTGCCACTAATAAGGCATGGCGGTGCTGCCATGCCTTGATGGCGCCGCCGCCAATGCATGGTGGCAGCACCACCAGGCTTGATTAGCAGTTCCTCCCTTTGTTGCTGGTGGCAATGACTTTGAAAATTTCCATTGTGCCTCTCTGAATCTCTATAAATAGAGGCCCCTTCCACCATTTTCTACACCCATTTTCTCTTTGAGATTTCCATACATTTAAAATCCTCTCTCTCTAAAACTCTTTTTGAGTTTCTCTTTAAAACCTCTCTTTGAGATTTTCTCTCTCTAAACTCTCTCTTTGAGAAGTTAGAGAAATTAACTCACTCAAAACTCTAATTTGCTCTCTTTGAGCTACCAAATTAATCAAGACCAACTCTCTTCGAGTCTTAAAAACTGACCAAGCTCTCTTTGAGCTCTTGACTTAGGATTTTAGTTCTCTTTGAATGAAAAAATGATTCCTTTAGTTCTTTTTGAATTGAAACCTATCAAACCTCCAATTAATTCTCTTTGAATTAATTGGACCTCCCTAAGCAAGAATCTAAATCTCAAGGTGGAACTCTGATATGGGAGGATTATCTGACCACTGTCTACCCGATGAGCCCAAAAGTGATCAGAATTCTCCAATCAGAATTCGACGCGAAATCAAGTCCAAGCAACCTGTGGCATCCCAAAATCATTTTTCAAGCCCAAACAACCCTTGGTACCTCAAAATTAGACCCAAATCCTTTGCAAGAAAGGCGAACTACGTAAATTTTGATTTCCATTCAAACGAGATACGTAGGCATGCTCTTCAATTGAGCACCAAATCTAAAACCCTAAAATCATTATTTTCCTTTAATCGCTTTAATTTATTTTTGGAGGACATGTAATTAGCTTAGAACCCATAAGGGACAGAGCCAACCCCTCTGATTCAAATTGAAGAATTTGTGATTAACCTAGAACATGTAAGGGCTAGAGTTAATATCCTCAATTATTATTGATGTAATTATTTAGTTTCTTTATTGCTTTAGCATCCATATAACTGCCATGCATATTAAACTACTCATGAAATCATAATTTTAAGTCAAAATTAATTAGAATCAAAGTCAGAATTTCTTAAATAAAAAACCTAGTCCCGGAACTCAGATTTGTTCGAAGGTTTAGTATATTTTATTCATTGTGCAAGCTAAATTGGAGTCATTTTTTGGTTTTTCCTTATATTTTTTCAACAAAAATAAAGGCGGCAACTCCCAAAATCATATTTTTAAAACAAAATTGAACTAAAAATAAGTTTCAAATTGAACTAAAATAAATTTTCAAAAGAATTGATAAATGAAACTTCCAGTCGGCCAAGTATTCCGACGACGTGAGATCAGACCAGAAAGAGTGTTCTGATTTTTAGTGTTCGGGCGAGCCTCACATATAATATTTACTTTACCAGGGTGGTAAGAATGGTGCAATTATAATCTTTCAGAAGCTCCATCCATCTCCTCTGACTCAAGTACAGATCCCTCTAGTCAAAGATATACTTCAGATTTTTATGACCTATATATATCTCACACGTCTCACCATACAAGTAATGCCTATAAATCTTCAAGTCATTCTAAATTCAATTCTAAATCATGGGTGGAAAAATTATGTTAATGTTTTTTTAATTAACAAGAGACATAAGCAATTACCTTGCTATGCTACATCAACACACACTCAATATAACCCTCGAAGCATCACAATAAACACCTACACTCGAAGGTAAAGCCAATACTAAAGCTGAGGTAAGGCAATCTTTATGCCTCTAGAAACTAGCTTTACAAGATTCTGTCTATTAAAACTTCACATTTTTTTTTAGTCAACCGAGTTAAAAGAGCTGTTATTTTTGAAAAGTGTTGCACAAAGTGGCAACAATAGCATGTTAAGCCAAGAAAATTGTGAACCTCGGTGACTATAATAGGACTAAGCCAATTTGTAATAGCCTCCACCTTTTTAGGATCTTCCATAGTATCATCTTAGAAATAGTATGTCCAAAAAATGTCAAATTGTCCAGCCAAAAAACTCGCATTTGAAGGACTTAGCATACAATTGATGTTTCCTCAAAGTCTACAAAACTATTCTCAAATGTTGGGCATGCTCCTCTGGAGTCCTTGAATATTCCAAGATATCATAAATAAATATGATAACAAAGCGATTGAGGAATAGTTTAGACACTCTATTTATTAGGTGCATAAAAGCTACGGGACATTAGTGAGTTCAAAAGACATCACAAAGAACTCATATTGCCTATATCAAATCATGAATGTTGTCTTGGATATATCTTGTCTCTTGATTTTCAGTTGATGATACCCAAAATGAAGATCAATCTTGGAAAAATATAGAGCGCCTTGAAGTTGATAAAACAAATCATCAATCTAAAGAAGGGAATATTTGTTATTCACTATCACCTTGTTCAACTACTTGTAATAAATGCAAAGGCATATAAATCCATCCTTATTCTCCACAAATAATACAGGAGCACCCCAAAGTGAAGTGTTAGGATGATACCCTTATCCAAAAGATCTCTCAATTGCTCCTTAACCTCATTTAATTTTACAGGTGCCATCCTATAGCATGGTATGGATATATGGTTTGTTTCATTCACTGCTGACATGTTTCCCACATTCCTAACTTTCACAGGTACATCTCTAACCACAACTAAATGATCCTGACAGCCACGACATAATATCTTTTTAGCACTAATGGCTGACATAATATTATAAGGAGTGACGCTTCTATCACCATTAAAAGAAAACTTTGTATTACTGACTATACAGAAGACAACTTCTTTGTTACGACAATCAATGATAGCATAATGAATTGACAACTAGTCCATACCTAGAATCATATCAAAGTCCATCTTACTAAGGAAAATAAAATTCTACCCTCAATCAAATTGGGCATGTAAGAAATGTTGTGTCCACTAATAGAGAATCACTCTTAGGAGTTGTAATTGATTACAAACACTTAAGACAAATAGGCATAAAAAATAGGGTATGACTAAGAAGAACATATGACCTTTGCCCCCAAAACCAAAACTCTGTTGGCCACTAAATCGTCTACCTAACTGAGAAAAACCTATAGCATGCATAGATTGGGCCACACTGGCCATGGAAACATGTGTATAACCATGTTGTCCACTATATTAAGGGAAACCTCTAGCAAAATGACCAAGCCACTGATAGCTATGAAAACCACATAACCCACTCAAAATTGTCCTCGGTGGATTCTACCATGCTTCTGACAAGTAATAGTATCATAATTGGACACTATGTCACTGTAGCTAAAACTTCGACTACCACCATTGTACCCATTACTGTTCCTCTATTCTCCTTCACTATTGTGCCTCTAAGAACCTTGCTACCCTATAGAATATGTTAGCCCTAAATATGGCAAGTAATCCTAAAGGGGAGTAATTGGATTTAAAAAATCTAATCCAATTCTTACCTTATATACAATATATTAACAAAACACAAAAGTAAGTATAAAATCATAGTAAAGGTTAGAAAGAACTCAATCAATTTATAGTGGCTTGGAGCACAACTCTTCTCTAATATCCACTTCTCTCAAGTCATCAACTTGATATTCCATTAGTAAAATGGATTGTGCCTAAAGCTACAATAGTCATCCAGGATTTTTTCATAGTTCTACAGGAATTAAACCATAATATTTTTTCAGGATTTCGCCCTAGTTGTACAGGATTTCTCCCTAGTTTATTTGAGATTTTGCCCACAATAATTATACGAGATTTCACCTTAGTTATATGGGATTTCGCCCTAGCTATTTTGAGATTTCACGCTAGTTGTTTTGAGATTTCTCTCTTATAATAGTTATCCATGATTTTATCTAACTCAAGTTATAAGAGTTATTGAGAGTTTAAGTCTTCTCAAGACTTCACAACAAAGTTATTACAAGATAGAAGTTAAGCTCAATAGTTATACAAAGAGAATGCTTAAGAATATAAACTAAAGAACAAATGTTCCAAAATAGAGTATAAGAGAGAAGAAGAAGATTTGAATTGTTAGCACATGAATCTCTTAAATCTCATCAACCTTTTACTCAAGAATTTCATCCTTACATAGCCTTGTGCTTCAAATATTATAATATAGTCGTTCGGACTTAACATTTTTTACACTTCTAACAGCCAGTAAATATTTTCATATTTCATCTGATCTAGACACATAACATTCGTTGCTCTCCTCGTAGCGATCATTACTTGGTTGCAATGGGCATTAGGATTTCTAGAATGAGTGTGAAAACAATTAATGTCTGAAATTTCTCTTTTCTTCTCGATTGGTAGTGAGTGTTACTCTACCCTATAATGAGGGTGAAAGGTAGGAATGAACATTAAGATCCTTTATGTGTGAACTGTACCATTTGCTCTTGATAACATGTGTTCCTTTTTCCTTCCTCATCTTATAACTTTGACAAAGTAGCCATTGTATTTGAATTGTCCCTTTAAGTTTGACTACCTTGAAATTGCTGCTTAATGGTAAAGGGCATTCCATAAATATAATAGGCATTACTTTGCCCTTAGCTTGATTGTTTGTCTGACTCATAATTTTTTGCTCGGCTCGAAAGGTAACGAGCATTATCACATTGGTTATGAGTGTTACTCCTGTAAAATAGCAAAAGCCCAAGTTAAGTGATAGATTAAATTATGACCTAAGTTTGGGAATCATCAAAATAAAAAATCTCCTCATTTTTTATGATGACAAAACTTAAGCTATTTGAAAACATAATTCACTTAACAAGTCATGATTGCCAATTATATGTGCATAACCAATTGAATTATATGAGCAAACAAACCAATTGTATATGCATAACAATTTCTCCTTTAATGTATACATATTTTAAAAAAATAGGCCTTAAATTTCTCCTCCCTTTGTCATAATAAAAAGGATAAAGGTAAGCTCAATATGCTAAAAAACTTTCCCCTTTTTCAATCCATCTCTTCCTCTTAATAAAACATATAAGGTTCAAGAAATGCTTAAGAAATTAATGAATTATTGAAACAAATATTCAAATCAAGATAGCTTGTACAAAGACATATCATTGAAGCATAAGTGCTAAGTCATTCTCCCTATATTGATTTAAGGTAAAACAAGTAGCATATTTCAATGAGTAAACTCCTCCTTAAACCAACAATAATACCAATTGCTAAAAAACATTCAAATGAGTATACAAATTGGCTTAGCATATAATATATATGGCAATAATAAAATAGATTGATGATTAAATACAAAAAATTCACAGGAATTTCATTAATTCATTTATCAATCACATCTATCATAATAAATATGCATAAATTAATCACATAATCAATCAATTGTTTAAATATTAAGGGATTTTAGATAAGAGATGATACATGTTACCTTCCATGCTTCTACAAAGCTTAAAATACACCTCTTTCACCTTCAGTTGATGGTTAATACTGATTATTACCGGTTATTGATTGACATTAATTATTGAGTAGATGATCGATATGATGCCAATTATTGAATGGTAGCAATTGATTATTGAATGTTAGCCTTTAATACCAAATACTGAATGTCAATTTTTGGAATTGTTGATGTGTTCAATCTAACTCCCTTTGGTATGCTTGGATTAATATGATTGTCGTGCCAACTTGCCACTAACTGATGACTACAAATTGTAAGAATTGTAGCTTTGAGGGGTTTTGGCTTTTCAATATTGGTCTTCAATATTAAGCACTTATTGTGCTTTTCCTCTTAGAGCACCTACAAAGCAAGAATTTAACTATGATACCCAAGTGCTTTTGAATCCTTCACAGTTAGTCCATTTGGAAACCAAATTACAATTATTCATTTACTTTGATTTCTTAGGAATCCAAACCTTCTTAATTGTATATGGTCTCTTATGATTAATGGGACATATATTATAAGTTTGACCATAAAAATGAGAATGAAAACATTTAGTTAAACTTTTGAACTGATTTTCATTTTTCTTAGAGAAACTATTTTTTTTTCTTTCAGCTTTACTTTATAAATTAAGCCATCCTTATTAAAAATTCCTCTTTGTGAAGCCATGATTATTTAAGAGTTTTACGTCCAATTGTGAACTTACTTAAAAAATTTCTTGAATCTTTAAACTCACTCTTGACCTTTTCATACTCACTTGAGAGTTTTTCAAGGTCATTTTTCAATTTAAATGCTTGAGCTATGAGTTTTTTTTTTCTTTTTTTCAATTGAATTCTACTCGGAATTAGACTTTGGTTTAGATTCTTGTAAAAACTTCCCAAGATCATTCTTCAATTTGCATATATTCTTTTTCAAAGCAATATTTTCTTTTGAAGCAACAAATTTTTTTTCATAAACTCATTAAATGCATCTTAAAGCTCATTAAAAGTATAAGTTGAAGAAATTTCCTCATCACCGCTTTATTCATCTTCATTTTGCTTATCTTTTTCTTGTGCCATGTTGCAAATATGAGCTCTTTCATTTTCTTCATCAGAAGATGCTTCATCGGTTGAAGAATCCTCATGAGTCATCTTCAATAATACTTTCCATATTTCTTTTGCAGACTCGTAAGCTGAAATTCGATAAAGCTCCATCTCATCCAAAGCACAAATTAGAAGATCAACCGCTTTGTCATTTATTCCAACCTCATATTGTCTTCTTTCGTATATTTGGATGGATACTTTGGCTTTGAGGATTTTTTCACCATTGGAACATATGGACCATTCTCAATCACTTCTCAAAGATCATATCCTTTTGACTTAATGTGAAATTTCATTATGATTCTCCAATGGTTGTAATTTGATTTACAAATTAGAAATGGTTGAGTCCTGCATTGATCATCCTCAAATGTAGTCTTTGTAAAATCTGTCATAAAGATCATTTAGCTCTAAAAAATATAGGATTTTATACAAATAAGAGCACAAACATTTGTACCAATTATTGGCCATAAATATGGCAAGTAATCCTATAGAGGGAGTGAATAAGATTTACAAAATCTAATGCAATTCTCACCCTATATGCAATATATTAACAAAACATAAATGCAAGTATAAAATCAGAGTAAAGGTTAGAAGAACTCAAGCTATTTATAGTTGTTTGGAGCATAATTTCTCTTCTACGTCCACTTCTCTCAAGTCAATAACTTTAGGTTCCACTAGTAATATGGGATTGCGCTTAAAGCTATAATAATTGTCCAGGATTTCGCCCCATAATAGTTCTCCGTGATTTTACCCTTGTTTTACGAAATTTTACCCTAGTTTATTCAGGATTTCACTATAGTTGTTTCGAGATTTTGCTCTTACAATAGTTAAATGGGATTTTGGCCAACTTAAGTTACAATAATAGATATTAAGAGTTCAAATCTTCTTAAGACTTTACAATAAAACAATTACAACATAGAAGTTAAGCTCACTAGTTATACAAAGAAAACACTTAAGAATATAAACTAAAGAACTAGTGTTCTAAAACATAATATAAGAGGGAAGATGAAGATTTGAATTGTTAGCACACGAACCCCTTGAATCCCATCAACCTTTTACTTAAGAATTTCATCTTTATATAGCACTTTGCTTCAGACTTCAAATTATAGACATTATGACTTGATAATATATTTTTGTTGGATTTGTGCCCTAAAGACCAATCATCAGATGATTGTTTTTGGTACATTTTGTATCATGATTTATATATTTATGGCTTTCATTATTATGATTATTTGAATAACTGCGTAATATAAATTATTATAATAATGCCCCTAGAATAAGATATTCTAAAATCATCTCTAGTCAAGTATTATTGTGAAATGGGATATCAATAATACGTCGAGACTAGT
>CANXYC010762235.1:0-18698 GCA_948193065.1 Aleurites moluccanus | reverse complement strand
ATGAACAATTCAAATATGACTAGTATAATTATTTCAAAGAGACAAGAAATAGGTAAATATTCATACTTACCTCAAACACAATTTTCTCTAAATTTTCCTTAGCAATTCTGCCACTTAATTTCCTCAGTCAAATTCTGAATTCTTCTCCTATGAAAATCCCCAAATATATAAAAATTAGAGTTCTCCAAATTAATGATATTCCACATGATTTCCTAATAATAAATTATCTTAGAATCTCTATTATCAATTTCCAATAACAATCTCATTAATCTCTCTAAAGAAAACTGCAATAAATTCCACAATAAATTTCGGAGTTACTGTTCACAGCAGTTCAACCTCCAAAATTTCTCCCCCATTAATTACCATTAATTGCTTCAGATCACAAGCAATAAATTCTATATACCCAGAATTAATTATCCTAACTCATAGACTTAAATAAATCCAAAGAAAATAACTTAGGAAGAAAATTTACCTTATTTCCTTCAAACTGAGTCTTCTGCAAAACACTGCTCAAATTTATGATTCTGCCTTAAACATAGACTAATCTAGAAGTCTATTGCATAAATCTAAGCTTTAATGCCTTAGAATAAAATATGGAACAAAACTGAGAAGAAAACTGAATCTTTCGAAAGGAAGAAAGAAGGAAAAAAGCGTGAAAAAAATCGCTACTGGGTGCTGGAGATTAAATAGACCTCTGCCCAAAAACACGCTAGCCAGCTTGCCTCGCCCAACCTGCCTCGGAAAAGCTACCTAGCCAAACCATCTCGCCATCTCGCCTCGGCAAAGCTACCTCTCCTAAGCCAGCTCGCCAATCTTACTTTGCATTCCCAGCTCGCACTTGCTAGCCCGCAAATCTTGATCCGACAATTGCTGCCTCGCACAATCCAGTTCGCACAAGGTTCCTTGCATAAGCCACCTCGGCAATACTTCTTCGCCTCTTCGCTTCTTCGCGAATTGCCACCTCGCACAATCTCTCTTCGCACAATGCCTTCCTGTATCATGCCTCTTCACGAACTCCTCCTTGCCTTAGCTCTTCGCCAAAGCTTCTCACCAAGGCTCTTCGCCTATGCCACTTTGGCAACTCACTTCGCCACTTTGCCATAATGCCACTTCACATTGCCATTCCGCGAAATGCCTCCTTGCATTATGCTGGCTCTCCATAACCAATACTTCTAAGCTTAAACTTATGCCTGAACATTCCTTCCTTAGCCAGCTTGCAAAAGAGCTATAAATATCCAAAATTATTAATTCTTCTTGTCACTTACAATCAATAGGCAATATATCAAAATTTCAAATTAAACTAACCCACACACAGCCGGTAGTGACCCTCCAAAAGTCACCCAGACTCCTGCCTCAAAGTCTAACCGAACAGCCTTACTTCAAATCACTCTCTACTGAGATATACTTATCCAAAAATTCTAAAATTTTACAGGCATCATATCAACAGACAAAGGAACATTTTTCATGTTCAACACTTCAGCTAAATCTGCCTCAGTCATTCCCAAAAATTCCAAGCAGACACTGCATCCCTACAGAAACTCTCAACCAGACCAGCCTTGCTCAAATAGACACAACTCATCACATACACAAAATTTTACCAAATAATTTCATATAATTAAAGCTAAGATATAAATTAACAACTTTCATATTTTACACTTTACCAAATTTTGTCTTTAAGAGCAAGAAATGGTCAACACTGAATTCTGCTACATTCAACACAAAAATTTTCTGAAATTCTCAATATTCTCACTTGAAATTTAAAATTCTCCAATATACAAAAATCAACAATTACACTTAAAAAAAATGGCATATATTACAATCTCATTCTTTACTAATCTTGCCAACCTTTGTTTGGATACATGACCCAAAAGTCTATGCCACAAGTAAGCAGAATTTTCATTTAATGCACTATATTTAATTCCAACATTACTATGAATAGTAAGCAAAGATTCAACAAATTTATCATCAAGTTTCAATTTATATAGACCATCAGTAAGAATAACATAATCAATAAATAATATATTCTTAAATAAATTGAAACATTAATGTCCAAAATCTCCTTTAAACTCAATAACATCAAGTTTTGATATAGAAACTAGGTTCCTAGAAATTGAAGGTACATAAAGAGTTTCCAATAAATCTAGTTGATGACCAAAACACATGATTAAATGATAAGTCGCTATGCCTTCAATTGGAGTCTTCATACGATTTTCCATAAAGAGAGAATTCTCATTTGGGTATATGGTTTGGATCGTAAGAAATCCCTGCATTACATTGGAAACATGAGTAGTAGCACCAATATCAAGCCACCAAGAATTAAGAGGAACTTCAGATAAGTTTGATTCGAAAGGTACATAAAGATAATATTTACTTTCCTTTCGAACCAAGCTTTACAATTCAGATAATCTTTCTGCCAGTGTCTAACTTTCTTACAGAATTTGCACTTATTTGCCTTTTGTTCCTCTTGATTCATCTGTGTAGCATTAGCATACAACATCCTTTTCTTAAACTTTTTGGCTTTTACTTTCAATTATTCACTAGCTTCTTGATGCATGAGGTTGATGGAATGAATTTTTTGTTTCTTCAGTCCTGATTCCTCTTGAGTGAGCTTACTGAACAATTTATTAACATCCCAATTTTCCTTCATAGTTTTATAGTTAATTTGAAAAGGTCCATACTCATAAGGTAGTGAGTTCAAAATGAATTGTACCATAAAAGAGTCATCCACTATCATCCCCAATGTCTTTAACTTTGCTGCAATGTTAGTCATCTCAATAATGTAGTCCTGCATACTCAGCGACCTAGTATATTTCATAATCGTGAGTTTTGTCATAAGGGTACCACCAAGTGATTCGTCTGCAGAATGAAATCGTTCTTCCGCAAATTTTTGATATTGTTTTGTACTTTTAATTTATAGAATAGTTGTTTTAATGTTGTTGACAATAGTCATCTGCATAAACATAAGGCTTAGTCTGTTAGAATGTTCCTATACCTTATGGTATGACTTTTCTTTCTCACTACTCATATCTATAAGAGTAGGAGGTTGATCCTCTAATTGTATCAAGTCAAGATCCAAAATACCTAAGTGAAAATTTACTTGTTCACTCCTTTCAAAGAAGTTCAAACCATTGAAAATAGTAACAAAAGGAGCTTGCGAATGAAGAGAAACAGTTGCAAAATAATACATAAATGCTCACATTACATACAATTTCATTTATGGATTCAAAACAAACAATCAAAAGTATATCATAGTTCCTCTTTGGGTGGATACTAAAGTATACTATCATAATTTAAAAACCAATAATAATCAATTTTAATAAATAAATATTCTCAATTAAACACATATGTCATCTTTGGATATACAAATATATCTGACCAAAAATACTAATTTACTCCCATTAAGTTTACTATTTCATATAATAATTTTCTCACCTTTGGGTGAATTATAAGGCTACTATAATACCTCTATTTGCTTTGTATATATTTTGAATTGTATTGGAATTAAATTCTATTTTTCTAAATGATTTTGTTTTGTTGTAATGTTGAATTTGATTTCTATTTTGTTCTACCCTAAATTATATTAGTATGGTTTGTTTAGAATGTTTGAAGTGCAAATTAGAGGTTTAGATATTCTGAGAATGTTGAGTTTGATTTGATGATAGAAGTGAACTTGGTGGTTTCAAGGGTATTAAGGATTGTAGGGTCTATGAGTTAGTAGAATTTTGCAGCTAAGTTTTGATAACCTTAAAGAAAGAATTTATAAAAGTATTAAACATAAAAGGTGTAGATTCATCTATATACTTGTAAAATAATTTTATAAAAATCTTTTTAGGCGAGGAGATATTCTTCCTCGACTAAGACTGGCTCAGTTCGCTACTTTTGTAGGTAGTATGAAGTTATTCTTTATTTTTGAGAACTTTAGAGGCTGATTGAGAAAAATATAAATATTAAAAATGTTCATATATATGTTACCTAGATGATTGTAAATTTGTGAGTCAATTGGATACTTGTAACTCTAGAAAAAGGTAGTTAAGTCAGACCTGCCCAGATGAAACTTACAAGAAAGTAAGGCGAATTGGAAAATTCGTCATAAATTATATAGTTTGCCTTTTGATCTTAATTTTGGATATGTTGGATTTTTAGATGTCTAGTTTAAGTGAAAAAAAAAAAAAGAATCAAACCATTTGGATTTTTTTAGCTCAAAGGCAAAGCTTTTTACTGTGAACTGCTAAAGAAGGTATTTAGCTCAACAACAAAAATTATGAGTGAATTTCAAAAATTCACCATAAATTGTATATTTTTCCTTTTGGTATGAATTTTGGATATATTAGAGTCTCAAATGTCTAGTTTAAGTTGAAAAATGAATGAACCATTTGGAGTTCTGTAGATCAAAGGAGAATATGTTTAGTGTAAACTACCAAAGAAGGTTTTCAGCTAGGTAATAACAACTGAGGGTGAATTTGGAAAATTCACCATAAATCGTATACTTCACCTTTTAATTTAAATTTTGAATATGTTAAAGTCTCAGATATCTAGTTTAATTAAAAAATAAGTGAATAATTTATAGTTTTATAGCTTAAGGGTGAAGTAGTTTAGTGTGAGCTGCCAAGCAAAGTTTTTCAACTTCGCAATCAATAGCAGTAACACAGAGAAGGAGAGTGAATTTTGAAAATTCATTATAATTTGAGTAGTTTCCTTTTTGGCTGAATTTTTAATATGTTATACCCCTACATATTTAGTTTAAGTGTGAAAGAAACAGAGAATCATTTGGACATCTGTAGCTCAAGGGAGAGCTAGTTTAAGGAGTACTGTTAGGTCACCTTTTCAGTAACAGTAGCGTGAACAATACTTCGTGAGTCTATATTATAATAGAGATAGAACCTCATTTTTTCAGCCCGTAACTGAGTTATTTTCTTCTTTTCTTCTCTATTTCTTCACCTATCAAACACTAAATTGTTATATCTATTTTCTAAGGTATTAATACTATAATTAATGTATTACTCTTGTAAATAAATACTTCCAGTAACATCTACAACCTTTTTCCAATATTAAACCTTCAAGATTTTCTCTTGATATTAAGGTAAATTCTTCAAAACATATATTTTATTATGGATTGAGATTATACTTTTTCAGATAAGTTATTTATGAGTTGTTTATAGTAAGTATTTATATTTATGGCTATTAATTATAGTTGGTTAGAGAATTAGGGCAAATTAGTGAATAGTATCATGAATAGTAATTTTATCTCTAAACCTTTACTTTTTCCTAAAGAATGGTTATAATAAGTATGAAAATTTTCTCTTTAGACTTTAGAAAGGAAAACCCTAAATTTGCTTTTATTGAAATTGTGTTTATGTTTGTTTGTTGCTTGAACTTTTGGTTAACTTGGAGCGGAACTAAGAGTCTTTGAGCTTGTAATGGACTATTTTAATAATTTGGAGGTGAGTTATGCATATGTAATTTTATGATAAATATGATTCTTTGAAAAGACTTATCTTTGCTTATATATATGTATATATGACCATTATTACTTGGAATATCAATTTTTTTTTCTGAATATATCTATCTATGAGTATATCTTAAATTATGAATTTATTTTTTATATGAATATGAATTGTATCATTTGAATATAATATCATGTTAAGTCTATTTGTTGATAATTTGAATATCTTAATTATGGACCCAAATATGTGTTTATGTTAGAATACCTTGCCTATGAGGGATAAATCATGGGGTTGTATGTACCAATGACTCAACTAATAGAGTCAAATTTGTCAGTGTCCTTTCTAGAGGGGATAATTTCTCTAGGCATGTGTTAGCGTAAGAACATGTACTATGTATGAAAATCATAGTACTCCTATTCTGTATGGATGTCATTAGACTCATATTTTGTTCTCTATTGTTCTGACATTTACATTGCATTATATATTCACAAAATTTTTTGAATAATTAGTTTTTTGGAATGTTTCGATTTGAAAAAAGGATATGCAATTTCATGCTTTTTTGCATAAATTTCAAACTAATCAAAAAAATTTATTTGAATATGAACAGCATTACAAAACTGATAATATTCTTCTTGGATTTCATTTCTGATCTCCAAGTAGTTTTGAAAAAACCAAATTTTCTTGGCTTCATTCTTTTTTGAATAAAAATCTTTATGCAAAAGATTTTTGTCAAGTTGAAATTCTTTTTCCATCACATTGATCTCATATATATATATATATATATGTTTGTATTGTGTCGTTCCTTGTAGACACCCTCTGAATCTTATCATTGATATGTATATGAGCCTCTGTTTATTTCAGTTATATCTAGATATAAATATTACTTTCGAAGCTCAGCTTTGATTTTAAATCGCAGGTATAATATATGCATAATTCATTGAGTTGAAGGCTCACCCTCCTTCTGTTGTGGTTTTCAGGTGTTAGAGTTTTCAGTCAGGAGATTGAGGATAAAGCTTCTTGACTTCCTTCCTCCAAGAAGCTAATCTAAGTATAGACTCTGATTATTTTGGATGTTGATTATTATTTTAGGATTGTAATACTCTTAGAGTTCCATAATATTTTGGATGGTCTGTAATTATATTATGATGGATTATTTTGGGGTTCTCACTTGTTTATTTTGGATAGAGGATCTTATTTTCCTTTGATCCATTGTGAACAAGTGAATATATTTTGGATGATTATATTATAGGTTGATGATGATTACGAATATGGTTGAGAATGGTTATAGATGTTGTTCTGTTGTTTGCCACAGGTTATGTTGAGGGGGTTTTATGGGTCTTTAATGGCCTTAAGCCTACCCATGCCCTAGAACTATCGCATCTCTAGTTTTGTGATGTGACAAAGGTGGTATCAAAGTTTGGGTTTGAAATTATAGTTAATCTGTGGCAATAAGTCTAATTAAGGAAATTATGTAGCATAAGAATCTTGTCTCGTTAATATTCTGTTATCCCTTATTATGAATCTAAGTTTTCATCTAACCTAAATCTGAATTGTTTGTTTTTGTTATCAGTTCTGATATGCCTCCTAGATAAGGTCGTGGTAGAGGTAGAGGACATGATAGTCCTAGGAGAGATGTTCCTTCTGAGGTTGGATCTATTGGCCAAATGAGGGATAATGAGGTTCCTCTAGCACCTCCATTGGATATGGCTCAGAGATTTGGTCGGTTGGAGCAAAATTATGAGATGATAGCTGAGTATATTACCCAACAGAGGTAACAGGCTACTCTAGTATAGGTGCCTTCAGCCCCACCACCACCTGCAGCACCAATAGCTCCTTCGCTTATTCCTTCTCAGTCACCTTTAGTTTCACAAGTCGAGGAAGTATCTTTTGAGAAATTTCTTAAGCTTAAGCCAACCAAATACAAGGGTGAGGTAGATCTTACTAAGTTCTTGGCAGAAGTGGAAGATAAAGCACATATTCTAAGGGTTCCAGATATGAGAGCTGTGGAATTTATGGGTCACTTTATGAAGGGTGATACCTCTGACTGGTTCAAGAAAAATATTTTTGGTTTGCTTAGAGATAATGAGAACATTACTTAGGCTCATTTCAGGGATCTTATGTTCAAGGAATTTCTTCCGAAATCAGTTAGAAAGGCTAGAGTCTTGGACTTTAAAAGGCTTGTGCAGACCTTTGATATGTCTGTATCTGAATATGCTAAAAGGTTTAACAATTTGAGTAAGTTTTCTCCAGATTTAGTGTTTGATGAGGCAACACGAATCCATCAATTTAGAAGGGGATAGTTGACCCCTTTATTAAAGATTCTATCAGTTTAGGAGTTTGATTCCTTTTCAATACTAGTGGATAAGGCAAGAGTTATAGAGAATAGAGACATGGAAGCAAGGTTTGCTAGAGAGAAGAAAAATAAGGCAAAGATAGGAAGTTCATCCAAATCCAGTAAGGGTGAAAGTGGTGTGAAGAGTATAAGAGTTTATCTTTAGGTTTCACCATAGGTTCGTTTTGGGGGTCAATCAGGTTGATCCTAACCTAGGCAGAATGTTTCGAGACATACTGCACATATGAGTTATGGTTCTGCCAATTATTCAGATCCTAGAGGTTTGGTTCCTCTTTATCCCACATGTGGGAAGAAACATTATGGGCAATGCTATAGGGAGACATGTATTGGTTTTAGATGTAGTCAGTCGGGTCACTTTATAAAGGATTGTCCCCAGACTTCTCATATTGATAGGTTTCAGGTTTTCCAGTCTATAGTTCAAATGGATAGGGGGAGGATGCAATGGTATTCAGTTTGGCAGAAGGGGTATGACTCGAGGCCAGGATACTAGTAAGGATTCTGGTCAGGTAGTGGGTCAGACTATAGGGCAGACACCAATGGGTAGAGACAAAGGAAGTGTCTTTGCTTTTACTCAATAGGAGACTCAGGCTTTAAATACAGTTGTGACATGTATTATTCCTATTCAAGCTCTGAATGTAAGAGTTTTGTTTGATTCTAGTGCTACACATTCTTTTGTTTCTTCTATGTTTGCAAAGAAATTTTTGTGGCATATAAGCTTCTAAATTGTGCATTAGTTGTTTCAACTCCTTTAGAGGAGGAGATAGAGGTGAATAAAGTTTATCCCTCTTTTTTAGTGAGCCTTAATGGCAAGAATTTAGAGGTAGATTTGGTTGAATTGTCAGTGTTAGAGTTTGATGTGATCTTGGGCATGGATTGGTTGTGCAAATACTTTGCTATTATTGATTGCAATATGAAGAAGATTGTGTTTAATCCACCCTTCGGAGAATAATTTGAGTTCCAAGGAGAGAGGAGTGAGGTTCCTTATAACTTGTTATCCACCATTATGGCGAGGAGATTATTAAGGAAGGGCTGTCAAGGATATTTGGCATATATCCATGACACTGATAAGGAATTGAAAGATATTGATCAGATTCCTATTATGAATGAGTTTAAAGATGTGCTTCCAGAGGAATTGCCTCGTTCGCCACCAGATAGAGAGATAGAGTTCAACATTGAAGAACTTCTGGGTACCAACCCGATCTCAATATGTCCATATCATATAGCTTCGATTAAATTGAAAGAACTGAAGTTGCAGCTGCAAAACTTACTGGATAAAGGATTCATAAGACCTAGTAGCTTGCCTTAGGTGCTCCGGTCTTATTTGTTAAAAAGAAAGATGGTTCTATAAGATTGTGCATTGACTACCGGTAACTTAATAAAGTCACAATTCGGAATAAGTACCCACTTCCTCGGATTGATGACTTATTTGACCAATCACAGGGAGCGAGTCATTTCTCTAAAATTGACTTGAGATATGGTTATCATTAGTTGATGATAAAGAAAGAAGATATGTCGAAGACTGTATTCAGGACCAAATATGGTCATTTTGAGTTTCTGGTTTTGCCGTTTGGGTTAATGAATGTACCTGCTGCTTTTATAGATTTAATAAATAGAGTCTTCAAACCATTCTTAGATAGGTTTGTGATTGTGTTCATTGATGACATATTGGTGTATTCTAAGAGTAAGGAAAAGCATGAAGAACATATGAGACTAATTCTACATACTTTGAAGGAACATCAACTTTATGTTAAATTTTCCAAATGAGAGTTCTGGCTCAATAGAATTTGTTTTCTAGGGCATGTAATTTCTAAAGAAGGGATTTATGTGGATCCAAAGAAGATTGATGCTATTCTAGATTGGCTTAGACCTACTAATGTAACTGAAGTTAGGAGTTTTTTGGGTTTAGCAAGGTACTATAGGAGATTTGTGCATGATTTCTCCAAAATAGCTGCTCCTTTGAGTAAACTCACTCGGAAGCAAATTAAGTATTTGTGTTCTAATGAATGTGAGGATAGATTTCAAAGTTAAAAACTTGTTTAACGACTACTCTGATTCTGGCACTACCTTCTAGAGAGGGTAGTTTTGTTATTATTGTGATGCTTCGAGAGTGGGACTCACTTGTGTTTTGATGCAGAATGAGAAGGTAATAGCCTATGCTTCTTGTCAGTTGAGGAAGCATGAGTTGAATTACCCAACCCATGATTTGGAGATGGTTGCAGTAGTTTTTGCTTTGAAGATTTGGAGGCACTGCATATATAGTGAGAAATGTGAGATCTATACAGATCACAAAATCTTGAAGTATATCATCTAACAGAAAGATCTGAACCTTAAGTAGTGAAGATGGATGGAGTTGCTTAAGGATTATGATTATGAAATAATGTATCATCCGGATAAGGCTAATGTTGTAGCATATGCCTTAAGTCAAAAATCTTTGGCAAGTTTGGCTCATATACATGTGTGTAAATGATCATTGGTTAAGGAAATGCAAAATCTATATGATATAGGGATTCAATTTGAGTTGTCAGATTCTAGTAGGTTTCTAGCACATTTTCAGGTTAAATCATTGTTGGGTGATCAAATCAAGGAAGTTCAAGATAAAGATCCTCGTTTGGTTAAGTTGAAAAGCATAGTAGAATAAGAGAAAGCTCCGAGATTCACCATTAAAAATGGTGTACTGAGATATGGTACTTGATTATGTGTTCCTGTAGTGGATGATCTAAAAGTGCAAGTGATGAGAGAGGCTCATTATACTAGTTACAGTGTACATCCAAGTTCCACCAAGATGCATCATGATGTTAAAGGATCATATTGGTGGTATGGGATGAAAAGAGATATAGTAAAGTTTGTGGCTAAGTGTTTGACTTGTCAACAAGTTAAGTTTGAGCATCAAAAATCGTCTAGATTACTTCAATAGTTACGAGAGAGGATAACTATGGATTTTGTGGTTGGGTTACTAAGGACCTCAAGTGGACATGACTATTTGGGTGATTGTGGATAGGTTGATGAAGTCAGCTCATTTTCTGCCCGTTAAGTCTACATATTCAATTTCTCAGCATGCCCAACTATATATTGATGAGATTATGAGATTACATGGTATTTCGGTATCTATTATCTCTGATAGAGGTACTTAATTCACCTCAAGATTTAAGAAGAAATTGCACGAGTCTTTAGGTACTCGTCTGGATTTCAGTACGTCTTCTCATCCTCAAACCGATGAAAATTTTGAGAGGACCATTTAAACTCTAAAAGACATGTTGAGGATGTGCATTCTAAACTTTGGAGGGAATTGGGATAAGCATCTACCTTTAATTGAGTTTGTCTACAACAACAGTTATCTCTTTACAATCAAGATGGCACTATATGAGGCTCTATATGGGATGAAGTGTAGATCTTCCATTTGTTAGGATAAGATAGGAGAAAAGTTCATTAATGGACCTTATTTGATCCTATACACATCTGAAAATGTACCTCTTATTCAATAAATGTTGAGAACCACTTTTAGTTGTCAGAAGAGTTATGTCGATCCTAAAAGAAAGGATCTTCATTTTGCCATTAGTGATAAGGTATTTTTGAAGATATCACCAATGAAAGGTGTTATGAGATTTGAAAAGAAATGAAAGTTATCTCCGAGGTATATTGGACCTTTTGAGATTTTGGATAAGATTGGAGATGTATCTTATCATTTGGCACTTTCGTCGGACCTAGATAGTGTGCATCTGGTATTTCATATATCCATTCTTCACTAGTATATTTCGAATCCTTCGCATGTGTTGGAAGCTCATCTATTGGAGCTTAATTCAAATTTGACTTATAAAGAGATTCCTATAGCTATTGTTGATAGAATGGTTAAGAAACTTCGGAATAAGGATATATCGATGGTGAAAGTTCTTTGGAGAAACCAATCGATGGAAGAATATACTTGGGAGAGTAAACTTAGTATGCAAACTAAGTATCCTCAACTATTTCATGCCTAAGGTAAGTTTTGTAAATTCAAGGATGAATTTTTTTCAAAAGGGGAGAAAACACCCTCTATCTGTATTGCATGTGTTTTGAGTTATGTTGGAATTAAATTCTATTTTTCCAAATGATTTTCTTTTGTTGTAATATTGAATTTGATTTCTATTTTGTTCTATCCTAAATTTTATTATTATTTTTTGTTTAGAATGTTTGAAGTGCAAGTTGAAGGTTTAGATATTCTGAGATTGTTGAGTTTGCTTTGATGATAGAAATGACCTTGGTGGTTTTAAGGGTATTAAGAATTGTAGGGTATGTGAGTAAGTAGAATATTGCAGCTCAACTTTGATAATCTAAAGAAAAGACTTTAGAAAAGTGTTAAACATTAAAGTTGTATAATTATGTCTCATCTATATACCTGTAAAATAGTTTTATAAAATTCTTTTTGGGTGAGGAGATATTCTTCCTCGACTGAGACTAGCATAGTTCGATACTTTTGTCGGTAGTCTGATGTTATTCTTTATTTTTGAGAACCTTAGATGCTGATTGAGCCAAAAGTATAACATACAAAATATTCATATATATGTTATCTAGATATCTATAAATTTATGAATCAATTGGATACTTTTAATTCTAGGGAAAGGCAGTTAAGTCAGACTTGCCTACAGGAAACTTACAAGAGAGTAGGGAGAAATTAGAAAATTTTTCATAAATTGTATAGTTCACCTTTTGAGCTTAATTTTGGATATGTTGGATCCTTAGATATATAATTTAAGTGAGAAAAATAATCAAACTACTTGGAGTTTTGTATCTCAAAGGAAAAACTGTTTACTGTGAACTGCCAAAGAAGGTCTTTAGTTAGGCAATAATAATTGTGAGCGAATTTGTAAAATTAACCATAAATCTTATACTTTTACTTTTGGTTTAAATTTAGGATATGTTGTAGTTTCAGATGTCTAGTTTAAGAAAAAAATTAATCTAACTATTTGAAGTTTTGTAGCTTAAAGGCAAAGATGTTTAGTGTGAACTTCTAAAGAAGGTCTTCAGCTCAGTAATAACAACTGAGGGTAAAATTAGAAAATTCACCATAAATCATATACTTCATATTTTAGTCTAAATTTTGGATATGTAGAATTCTCATATGTCTAGTTTAAGTTAAAAAAAAAGAACAAAATAATTTGGAGTTTTGTAGCTCAAGGAAAAAGTAGTTTAGTGTGAGTTACCGAGGAAGGTTTTCCAGCTTCACAATAGCAATAATACAGAGAAGCAGAGTGAATTTTAAAAATTCACTATAATTCGATTAGTTTGTATTTTTAGCTAAATTTTTGATATGTTATAGTCTTATATGTCTAATTTAAGTGAGAAGAAACAGTGAACCATTTGGACATCTGTAGCTCAAATGAGAGCCAGTTTGCGAGTGATGCTAGGTCACCTTTTTAGTAACAGTAGCGTGAATAGTACTTCGTGAGTCTATATTACAATAGAGGCAAAACCTCTTTTTTCTTCAGCCCGTAACTGAGTTATTTTATTCTTTTCTTCTCCATTTCTTCATCTATTAAACCCTAAATTGTTATATCTATTTTCTAAGGCATTAATACTCTAATTAATGCACCACTCTTTTAAATAAACACTTCAAGTGACATCTACAACCTTTTTCCAAGATTAAACCTTCAAGATTTTCTCTTGAGAAAAATTAAAATAAATTTTTCAAAACTTATATTTTATTATTAATTGAGATTATAGGTTGTTAGATAAGTTATTTATAAGTTGTGGGTAGTAAGTATTTGCATTTATGACTATTGATTATGGTTGGTTGGAGAATTAGGGTAAATTAGTGAATAATACTGTGAATAGTAATTTTATCTCTAAACCTCTACTTTTTCCTAAAGAATGATTGTAATGAGTATGAAAATTTTCTTTTCAGACTTTAAAAGTCTATAATTATAAGAATTTGACATAGATGATGTTAGGTAAGGAAAATCCTAAATTTGCTTTTATTGAAATTGTGTTTAGGCTTGTTTTTACGTG
This sequence comes from Aleurites moluccanus, assembly GCA_948193065.1. Taxonomy (NCBI): domain Eukaryota; kingdom Viridiplantae; phylum Streptophyta; class Magnoliopsida; order Malpighiales; family Euphorbiaceae; genus Aleurites; species Aleurites moluccanus. Next base: position 4,919 of record CANXYC010762235.1, on the reverse strand, counting down.
AACTTTGGGTTAATTTGGAGTGAAACTAAGAGTCTTTGAGCTTGTAGTGGACTTTTTCCACAATTTGGAGGTGAGTTATACTAATTTAATTTTGCGATAAGCTTGATTCTTTGAAAAGGCTTATCTTTGCTTATATATATATGTATATATGACCATTATTCTTTGGAATAATAATTTTTTTCTGAATATATATATATCTATGAGAATATCTTAAATTATGAATTTATTTTGTATATGAATATGAATTGTATCATTCGGATATAAGACCATGTCAGGTCTATTTATTAATAATTTAAATATCTAAATTATAGACCCAAATCTGTGTTTATGTTAAAACGTTTTACCTATAAAGGATAAATCATGAGACTATGTGCACCAATAACTCGACTGATAGAGTCAAATTTGTCAGTGTCCTTCCTAAAGGGGACAAAGTTCCTCTAGGCGTGTGTTAGCACAAACATATATACTCTATATGGAGATCATAGTATTATTATTCTGTATGGATGTCGTTAGACTCCTGTTTTGCTCTGTTTATTTTTGTTATATCTAGATATAGATATTACTTTCGAACCTCAGCTTTGATTTTGAACCGCAGATATGACATATGCATAATTCATTGAGTTGAAGGCTCACCATTCTTTTGCTATGGTTTTTAAGTGCTAGAGTTGTCAGTCATCAGACTGAGGATAGAGTTTATTGACTTGCTTCCCTAAGAAACCAATCTAAGTATAGACTCTGATTATTTTGAATATTGATTATTATTTTGGGATTGTAATACTCTTAGAACTCTATAATATTTTGGATGGTCTGTAATTATATTATGATAGATTATTTTGAGGTTGTCACTTATTCATTTTTTAGAGGGTCTCATTTGCCTTTGATTTATTGTGAACAAGTGAATATATTTTGGATGATTATATTTCAGGTTGATGATGATTATGAATATGGTTGAAAATGGTTATAGATGTTGTTCTATTATTTGTCACAGGTTATGTTTAGGGATTTTACGAATTTTTAGTAACATTAAACCTACTCATACCCTAAAACCATCGCATCTCTAATTTTGGAATGTGAAAGCTACAAAACAGTAAACATCAATTTATTTATTTTATATAGTTATAGGCATTTCATCAAATAATATAGATAATTGATCTTTATTCATTTATACATGTCATCATCATAATTTGATCACTTTAGTAACTAACAACTAATAAATACATAATTCATGCATATACCTTTATTTATTGATGCATGTCATAATTATAATTTAGTCACTTTAATGACTAATAAATAATAAATACATAATTCATGCATAAATTAATAAACTTTATTTTAATAATATATTTATAAAATAATAATGAAGAAATTTAAAAAATGCAATAAATAAAATTTTAATCTACTTTATATATTTGCACAAACTTAATAGATACATTAATCAAATTCATAATGTTCTCTTTTATGCATATAATATTATGTTATCATTATATATAAACAATTATTATATACTCTCTCTGTTTTTTTTATCTATCACTTAAGATTTTACACATATATTAAGATACTTATTAATTAAATTTAAAATAATTTATTTAATCTTATATCATTAATATTATATTAAATTAAATTATTATATTCTAATTAAATGTTATAAGGATAAAGTAGAAAAAATTATATAAATATTATTTTAAAAATTTAAAATGATAATTAAAAATATAAATAAATAAATTTCTAAAATAATAAATAAAAAAAATGGAGAGAGTATAAAATATAGAATTGTCCAAAAATTTTGGTTTAACACTTTAAACACAAAAACAATGCCACCGAAACCAAAAGTTCCTACATTGAATTTTTTTTTCTCATCATCAACTCAACACTGTATATCAATATGCATTGGTTAACATGCCATCAGAACAAAAACCACTAATAGCATCATGACGCAATAATTTATCTAATAAAGTCCTAATTCGTCATCGAGTCGTTCGGCCAAAATACAGAGCATAACAAATCCCACAGAAAAAAATAATAATATATATATATATATATATATATATATATATATATATAATGGCAATAACTAATTAATTATATATGTTTCCGCGCAATTTTGTGATTATTGGCTAAAGACTTAATAGAGAGAACTAAAATAAATTTTACATAAATATAAAGGATAAATTATATTTATCTAAAAATCATATTTTGATATCACATATAAAATATATTTTAATAAAAAATAAATAAATTAGTCTAATTTATTTTAAAATTATAAAATTTTGAACATATATAATTCTCACGATAAATTATATAAAATATATCTGATAAATTTAAAACAATTGACATGTTGCACAAATTTTAAAAATAAATTAATTTCTCTTTTTTGATTTTTTTTATACAATAACTTTTTGATGGTTAATTTTTAGAAGATTAGCGTAAAATCTAATGAATAGAAAAAGAATCAATTTATATTTTTTATAATTTAATTTAATACATCCATCACATGACCAAATAAATAGTTAAGATTTATCAGCTATTTAATTAATTATTTGAGCCTAAAAATTAATAGTTAGTTAGCCCATAATTAAATCATAATATATCAGAAATGACCTAATCTTAAAAGTTCTAGATTTCAAAAATCCACCGTTTACTCTATTTTTATATAAAGATGGTGAACCAATTATTGTCCTTTTACAGGTTTTCATGGATGAGTAGGATGCTATTGCTCCTCCACACAAAGATGGAAGTGAAGAACTATCTCAAAGAATTGTAGCTACATTACTGAATATGATTGATGGAATAAGTAGTATTGATGACTACTTGCTTTTAGTACTGCTACAAACAGTCTTGATAGCATTGAGCTCGCGCTGAGACGGCCGGCCTGGAAAACTTGACAGAAAAATTGAAATAGGTGACACTGACACAACTGGTCTCCATCCCCTCCTCTTGTGATTTTGATTTTTATAATTTTTATAGTGATGCTACCATCCATTCTTTGCTCTTATTATGTAGATTTCAAATGATCATTTACTCATTTTATTACTGCTAAGCTTTACGTTAAAAGAATGTATTATATTAAGATAAGTTGAATTTTATTTTAAAATTATTATTTTTGAAAAAGGTGATCTGCTATATTTTAATGTTTATTTTATTTTCTTCATTGGTAAAAATAAATATTCAATTGTTTAACGAGAAGAAAATAAAGAGGAGGAAAAAAATACATTATTAATTATATTATAATGTTATTTTTTTTATAATTTTAAGTAATGTTAATTATATTGTAATGTTATAATTTTTTTTAAAATAGATGTTCCCATTTACAGGTATTTATAAATATTCCACACTTGACTTGTGGCTTGTGTTAATTGGTCGTTAAAAGATTAAAAAAAAAATCTCTATCCCATTAATATAATATTTTATTAAACACTAAAAATCAGTATTAAAATAAAAAGTTATTTTTATTAATATTAGTTGTATGTAGCTATTAATTTATTTTAACAATACCAGTAATATGCGTTTTATTTTCATCTGTGGTCCTATGATATTATGATTGGACGTTATGATTCTACATATAGTTGGTAACTTTAAACTTACCCATATTTTAAAACAATCATAGCCTGAAATTGGGATGTGACAAAGTGATATCAGAAAAAAAATAAATAAATTAGAGTCTGATATAGACTGCCTTAAGTTATATTAAGTGTGACATTATGAAGCATAGGATTCCTATATACCATTTGCAAGCCTTCCTTCTTATGTTTGTACACATGCATTTTCCATATATACTAAGACTCTTATGTTTCATATACTAGTTAAATACTGCCTAGAGCCCAACCCATAATACCTAAAGGAAAAGTAAGACCCTTTAAGAGGGGATGGGAGAAGAGAAGTTCCTGATATTATTCCAGATGTAGCATCTAATGTGATTTCATCCAAAGCCAACTATAGTGAAGATTAGCCTCTATTGTGAGTGAGGTGTAAAGTGCAAACCCAAGATGAACACATTCCTCCACCTCCACAGCCAGACATTGAGGCTTTACTTTATAAGGTTAGGGAATTGAGAAGAGAAAATGCAATGCTAAGGAAGAAAGAGTTATAGAGCAGCAACTACCATCTCCTTCGGTGTTTGTAGCTCTACCACGTGCACTCATGTCTCCTCCTTAGTAGGTTACGAGAAGAATGATTAATGAGGAGGGAGTTTTTATACACAACTTCCTCAAGCTTAATCCCCCAGAGTTTTCAGGAGAATTAGGATAGGAGATTTATAACTTTCTTGAGAAAATGGATAAAATTGTTTGAAAGTTGCGTTGTTCAAATATTATGGTGATTGATCTTGTGAGTCACCAGTTAAAGAAGAAAGCTTGGACGTGGTATAATCAGCACGTAGAAGATCAACTATATGGGAATGATCCTCCATCATAGGAGCAATTCAAGAGGGAAACGGTTGATGAATTTATGTCAAGGGGATCAGATTGAAAGAAGGATACAATTTGAAAACTTGAAATTACCCTAGGAAGCCCCATCTTGTATGCATGAATTGATTCTCAGTTTATAGTTTAAAAGCATTGAAATAATGAGAAATAATTTTAGAGACACAGTTAGAAAGCAAATGCAAAACTTTTTTGGAAATCGTCGGTGTCGAGAATTGTCACACCCCAACTCCAGTGGTGCGACGGTCCTAGGGCAAGGGTAAGTTTAAGGCCACCATAAACCCGTAGAACTCACAGATCACTATACTCATAAATGCCAAGAACATAAAATCATAAATTTCCATGTTCATACATAGATAAGGGATTTCAATTGCATACTTCTATATCATTAAATATCTTTCTCTTGTTCCTTAATGATCTAAAGAAGGCATCTCTTATCAAAGAGGAACAAGAGTATCCAAAGGATAACATTCATACATCAACATTCTATCATTCCCAAAA
>CANXYC010762209.1:0-16180 GCA_948193065.1 Aleurites moluccanus | reverse complement strand
TCAAAAAATAGTCAACAACAATTTCAAACCAACAAACTTGAGTTTGTCCATGCCTTTAGAGAGCTTCAGAGTAGGATAGGGCAAGCCTCTACTTCCCAAAATACCTCTGAATCCTCTAGACATATAGCACCTGACACTCCTCTATCCAGGAATGTCAGTGCTTTAGAACAAAACCAAGTAACTTCTGACGAAGAAGCTTTCAAACAGGAAGAAATTCCTCAAATCAATACACTGACCTGGCAGAATCCTGTTCCTAGGATTACAGCTCCAGACTTAGGGCTAGAAAATAGACCCAATATCTTAGTTCAGTCTATGTTCAATGCCTCATCTGTATATAAATGGAACTTAGATGGTATGTCTGAATATAACATCCTTAGTTTACTCCAATAGATGACAATGGCAACAAATGCCTATAGAACCCAGTTAGGAATCTCAGATAAACTAATTGTTGAACTCCTAATAGCAGGTTTTTCAGGACAACTAAAAGGATGATGGGATTATTATCTAACCCCACACCAACAACAAGGAATCTTAGGATCAATCAAAACCTTTGAGGATGAAACACCTTTTCTAGATGATTTAGATAACACTGTAGAAGATACGTTGTCAACCTTAATCCTAGCAATATCCCTCCATTTCATAGGAGACCCTTCTCACCTCAAAGACAAAAACAATGAACTCCTTAGCAACCTTAGGTTTAGGGAGCTTAGTGACTTTCAAAATTACAAAAATGCTTTTTTGACTAGAGTAATGCTTAGGGAAGATTCAAATCAACCTTTTTGGAAAGAAAAATTCCTAGCTAGACTGCGCAAAATTTTAGGAGAAAAAGTCAGAAACTATATCAAACAAGCCTTTGGTAACCAAATTCCGTATGACCAGTTTACTTAGGGAGAACTAATTATTAGTTTGATCTAGAAGGAAGATTTTAGGATTTGTCAAGACTTGCAACTCTAAAAACATCTTAAGTGGGAAATGAAACAAACTAGAAAGAAACTAGGTAGTTTCTGTCAACAGTTTGATCCAAACCTCACTAAGGATTTAAAACTTTATAGTGGTCAATGTAATAAACAGAAAGACTCCTACAAAAAATCCAATTCCAATTCAAACTATAGAAAGTCTTTTCAGCCTAAAAATGAGACTTACTATAGAAAACCCTCTTCTTTCAAGAAGAATTGAAAACCTTACAAGAAGTCACAGACTAAGACAAAATCTAAGCCTAGGACAGACTTTAAGGATATCACCTGATACAAATGTGGCAAAAAAGGGCACACTTCAAAATTCTATAGAATGAATACCAGACTTCATGAACTTTAACTAGACTAGAAAATCATAGACAAAATCTCTGTCCTATTAGTTGAGTCTTCTGAGTCTGAATACTCCAATTCTTCATAAAATAAAAAACCCCTTCAAATAGATGAGTTAGGCAACTCTTCTTCCAGTTCAAAAATAGAGTCCAGTTCTGAAACGGATTCTGAAGAAAATAAAAATTCAAAAACCATTAATATGCTTACAAAAAGTCAAGAGGCAATTCTTGATGCAATTAAGTATATTAATGATCCACACATCCAAAAAGCATGTCTAGACAAGCTTTTAAAGTCTTTAGAAGAAAAATCTAATCCTGTTGAATGACACTCTCTCTTACCCTCTACCAGTAGCAGTAATTATGACCTTACCACCATTTTGGATAGAGGAAAGAAGACTAGAAAACCTATAACAAATATTCTGGATCTTCGAAAAGAAATTAAGTAGATAAAAACAGAACTTAAAGAGCTTAAGGAAAAGCAGAAAAATGATTCTGAATGTCTTCAAAATCTCATTTCAATTCTCAGTGTTGATTCAAAAAATGAAACTAATTCAATTGATCAATTAGAAATTTTTGAATCTCCAAACAAGGAAGATTTGGAAATTATTCCAAAAATTTTAGAGAATTTTATAAATGTTTTAAGATAAATCACTTCTCAAAAATATTTAATTCAAATCAAAATTGTTTTTGGAAACAATTACACTATTTAATATAGGAACTGACCTCAATTGTATCATATATGATTTGGTTCCCAAACGATATCATAAAACAACGAATGAAACTCTTTCAACAGCTAATAAATCCAAACTGACCATTGGCAGGAAAATTGAAGCTTCAGTGGTCAATGGAACTATTGCTTTAAAAAAAATTTAATTCTTGCTAAAAACCTAAATCAGATGGTTATATTAGGGACTCATTTTATCAATTTGATAACTCCCTATAAAGTCACCGATGAAGGAATTGTTTTCAAAATAAGAAAATCCAAAATCATTTTCCCTTTTATTGAAAGACCTAAAAAGAGGAATCTCAATCTTATAAAAGCACATTCCATTTATAACCTTGAGATTAATGCTTTAATAAAAGGAAAACAAACACATATGATGCACTTGCAACAAGATGTAAATTTTCAAAGAATTCAAAACCAAATCCAAAATAATTTTATTTAAAATAAAATTTCAAACTTTCAAAAAATTATTGAAAAGGAAATTTGTTCAGATCTTCCAATGCCTTTTGGAGTAGAAAACAACACATAGTTGATCTGCCTTATGAAAAATATTTTGGTGACCGTTAGATTCCTACCAAAGCCAGACCTATTTAAATGAATGGAACCTTAGAACAACATTGAAGGGAAGAAATTCTAGATTTAGAGTCTAAAGGCCTGATTTCAAAATCCAGATCACCATGGTCTTATGTAGCTTTCTATGTCAACAAAAATAGTGAAATAGAAAGAGGAACACCTAGAATAGTGATAAATTTTAAATCTCTAAACAAGGCTTTAAAATGGATTAGGTATCCTATTCCAAACAAAAAAGATTCGCTTTTAAAATTGCATTCAACTTTCAAATTTTCGAAATTTGATATGAAATCTGGTTTTTGGCAAATTCAAATCCATTCTAAGGATAGATGTAAAACTAAATTCACAGTCCTATTTGGATAGTGTGAGTGGAATGTCATGCCTTTTGGCCTGAAAAATGCTCCCTCAGAATTCCAGAGGATTATGAATAACATTTTTAATCTCTATTCAAACTTTTGCATTGTCTATATTGATGACGTATTAATTTTTTCAAACTCAATTGAACAACATTTCAAACACCTACAAACATTTTTTCATGTTGCCAAGAAAAATGGTCATGTAGTTTCAAAATAAAAAATTTCACTTTTTCACATATGTGTTAGGTTTTTGAGTCATTACATAACTCAAGGCACCATAATACCAATCGAGAGATCCATTGCATTTGCATCTAAATTTCTAGACAAAATCTTAGATAAAAGACAGTTGCAAAGGTTCTTAGAAAGTCTGAATTATGTTTTAGATTTCTGTCCAAACATTAACCATCTAGCAAAACCATTGCATGATGGATTAAGAAAAAATCCAGTATCCTGGTCTGACCAACATACTAGGATTGTTAAAAAAATCAAACAATGGGTTCTAGAAATCCCATGTCTGCATATAGCTTATCCCTTACCTCTTAAAATAGTTGAGACTGATGCTTTAGATATAGGATATAGTGGAATCCTGAAACAATTTCAAAATGGGTGGGAATGCATAGTCCAGTTCACATTTGCACGTTGGAACGATTGTCAAAAGAATTATTCCACAATTAAAAAGGAAATTCTTTCAATTGTTTTATGCATTTCAAAATTTCAAAGTGATCTTTTGAATCAAAAATTTCTTTTGAGAATTGATTGTAAATCTGCAAAAGAAGTTTTACAAAAAGATGTTCAAAATATTGCTTCAAAATAGATTTTTGCCAGATGGCAAGCAATCTTTTCAATATTTGATTTTGAAATTGAGTATATAAAAGGAGAAACAAATTCAATACCATACTTTCTGACCCAAGAATTTCTTCAAAACGTGCCCTAAATGCCAATAAAGTCCAAAGACAAGGGCAAATGCCTAATTTCAAACAAAGGTGAGGCCTCGAGCCAAACCTAAAAATCTTCAAAACCTTCATTTGTCCAACCCATCAAATCATGGGTTGACATGCTTAAGGAAGAACAAACTTTCAAACCGAGCCAAATCTCTAAGGAGGTATAAATTCAAAATTGAATTAAACAGCTCACCTAGAGTCCAAAATTGATTTTGGCACTTCAAAAAGTCCAACAGGCCCAAACATCTCAGGGCTCCTCTTCAAAACCCTTTTCCTCAGGAGAGGACAAAGGTAAAGAAATCATTACTATTTCAAAAATTGAGATGGTTTTTTCCCACCAAAACATCATCTTAAAATATTTCAAATCCTCCAAATGTTTCTGAAATTGTTATTTCAAAGAAAAAACAGTTTTTGAAAAATAATGAATATTTGGAGAAAAATCATTTTGAGACTATTTTGCCAATAGAGGATGGATTCTTTATTGAAAATCCCTCCAAAACAGCTTCAAATTTATTTTCAAAAGGATGATATTTCAAACCATGAGACAAAACAAAACCACAATCCTATTACCTATCCATTTTGGAAGTAACTACCTCTGCAAAATTCAAACATTTCAAAAAACACCCAGACCAACCAGACCCATCTTATTCAACCTACACCATTCAAAATATTCTTCATCCAAAAGAATGGGGAAAAGACTTAAACAATCAAGACCTTTTCTAGCTGACCTCCATACTAGAATTAACCACTACCACCTTTACAACTACTGGGATTACTAGAAGATATGGTTTAATTCTTTTTATGTTCAAAATAAAGGTAATAGCCATTCTTGGTTATTTTACTTTCACAAAAATTTTCAAACAACGTCCCTTCCATTTTGGTTCATTCAATGGTGGAATTATTTTGGAAACGCTCTAGAAACTATGATTCCAGAACTTCAACCTTGTTATGAACTGTTCAAAAAATCCTTCAAACCTTCAAACACATAAAAAAGGTTTCACCCTTTTCTTTTTTGTTCAAAATTCTTTCTACCCTGGGTATGTATTTGGTATTTCCATTATAATCATACATATGATGGACAATGTATCCTCATCAGGAGATTCAAAGTCAAATGGTGGGATTCTTTCAACAACAGAATTTCAAATTCTGACCAAAACTGGCTAGTTAAGAATAATTTCCTTCCGTGCCCTCCTGAAACAACAAATTTCTTGGCACAGAGATCCTTTGGTCTTTCAAAATTATCCTCTGCTCAAAATGAGGATGATTTTTATGATATGATTCAACAAATATTGGATAATAAGTCTTCCTCTTCAAAACCAGTGTCTTCCAGCTCAAGCTCGTCTTTTGAACCTATTATTAACTTAGGAGATGACAATGAAGATGACTGCTTTGGTATTCTACCACCAATCAAATGGTAGATTTTCAAAAATTCTATTGTAAATTTACCACCTCATTAAGGTAGAATTAAAAAAAAAATATTTTATCATTTAAATTTTTGTATTTTCATTATCATTGTAAAAATGGTAAAAATTATTTTTACCTACTTTGTAGAATGTAAGTTTTATCTTTTGCCTACACTACAGTACCTATTTTGTCTGCCAACACTACAGTAGCTGATAAGAACAAAAGATCTACAATACAAGGCATCTTATTTTCAAAAGAGTTAGGAAAAGCTACAGTCTCCACATGTGAAGACTGAAAAGACTGAAGCACGGAATTATTGCCGGTCCTTTCTCTCAAAACTTATCTGCCTTATTTTCCTATATAAGGAAGACAGTTTCCCATCAAAAGCAGAATGGGTTTTTAGTTGATTTATGGTTCTTCATTCCTCTAAAAAAAAACCTCTAAGTCTTTAAGTTGTTCTCCTTTTAAACTTTTGTATCAGTATTTTATAACTTTCAAACAATCAATATAAGGTACTTGATGCAATTCTATTTCTTTTAAGTATTTTCTTCTATCTTAGTAACAAACGTATACTCTGTGCTTGCCTTAATTAAGGATCCTACACATCAAAAATCTGTGAAATCTATTTATTTTATATTTCTCTTTTAATGTTATTTTCAATTGTCTTTGTATTTTTAAATACTGTCTTCATATTGCATTCAACACTGTTTTTATTCATTATTGGTTACCCCTTTGACCCTATCAGGTTATGGTGATACATATATATATATATATATATATATAATTAAATGTATTCTTATAATTCATAACCATTGTTACTATTGTTATATCTATATTGATTTCGTTCTATTCTTGATTAATCAACATAAAACTTTAAGTATTATTGTATCTCCATAACTTATTGAGCTTTCAACTCATTCTTTCTCTTTCTATTGTGGATTTCAGGTGCTAGAAAACCTGTTGACAGGAAAGATAGAGCTTCTTGATTGTTTTCTCTCTCTAATAAGCTAATGTATTTATTCGATAATCATTTAATGTTTATATTATCTTGGAATACTAATCATAGTAGCTCTATAGATTGAATTGTATTTGATTGAGATATAATTGAGCTTATTGATAATCCTTGTTCCTTATTGATGATGGTATTTTGTCCTTTGATCGATAAGGAATAAGTAATATTGTATTGATGGATTATCTATTTATTGAAGTATATTGCATGGTTATAGAATATTATTGATGATTGTTGATCCAAGTTTGGGTTCTACGGGTTTATGATGGCCTTAAGCCTACCATTACCTTAGGATTGTCACAATTTTGGTTTTAGGGTGTGATAGTAAATTACAAGTTTATTTTGGTTTTGGGGTGTGATAGTAAATTACAAGTTTAGGTAGTAATTCTTTTTCATTAAGCCTAAGAGCTCTTTTGTTTTTGTTATCTCACCTTGATACGCCAAGGATACTAATGTATCATATGAAGATATAGAGGTGCAAGATCAAAAACATGTTGAACCTAGGAAGCATAAAGATTCAATAGTTGAAGGCCTTATGCTTGTAATTTGATTAACTAAACCCCAACCCATTCCTTGTCTGTAGGAACTTATAGATAATCCTTGATCAATACCTATGTAATTAGTCAATTTTGATAATATATATGTGATATATGTATATATATATATAAATGCATAATGTGTATGTTGAAATGGCTATTGTGCAAAATGAGACTTAATAAATAAAGGACAAATCTTTCAACCAAATACTAAGTCATGGCTCTCTATTGGAGTAATAATTCAACGAGTTCCAAAGATTTATATCATCGGCTATGAACATATGGGAGTGACATATTTAGCTTGAGAGATTTTCATGAAGTTATTGTATAGTATGAGATCTTGTGAGCAAAGGATACATCGTATGGAAATAATAGCAATGTGCACCTGAGTCATAATATTCAAATAGGATAGTTGTTTCTTCAATGGGTTTGACTTAACTAATGTGAAAACTCAATAACAACATTATGCATCTAAGGACCATAACATTAAGAGTTGAAAAGAATGATTCTCATAAGAGTTATAATAAAGAAGAGTTGTTCACTTATAAAATATCAATTTCCCGATAATGATATATGCATTAAAGGATTTTGATAGTTTTTTAAGAATTTAATCGCCCATTTGAAATTCACCCCAATAAGATTTCTGTTTCATACTTGAAAATGTAGGATTTGACAAGTTAGTGGAAGGACTACTTTGATTAAAGACCAAAATATTATGGTAATTACAAATTCATATAAACTAATAATATGGCTATTTTTTGCAATATGGATAATAAAAAATTTACTAATCCACATGAGAGTATATTTGATGCTAATAGGCTCATAAGGCCTAACTTATTTAGACTGGTTAGAGAAACTTAAAGTTGTCCATGCATTCGAGATTCATGTGTTCTTGATCCTTTATATGTAAGGGCTACTCCAAAGGAACATACTGCCCTAATGTAATGGAAGTGAAATAGTGGACGAGCTAGATGTTATATATTTACTACTATGAGCAAAGAGTTGTATAATGAACTTAGTCAAACTGGTCAATATGAGATATTGAAGCAGTGATTCATATGAAGATGAAAGAAAGGATTGATGTTGGAAATTATTCAACCCATATATGTCCTCATTTATCTTATGTTTTTTATTACTTTTCTTTATGTTTTTCTCTACTTTTCTTTATGTTTTTCTCAAGTTTTAGTTGTTTTTAGTTAGTATTTTTTATAAATATTATATTTTCAAGTGTTTTTGGATGCATTTGAAGCAACCAAAATTTGAAGTGAAAGCAACCATGTCAAAGCCATTTAGAGTAAAAGAAAGCAACACACCCGTGTTGAACCAATATGAATGTGTTGCAAATTGAAGAAAATTGGCTAATTTTGCACAAAGAGCTACATGCCCTAAGACTTGGGCGTGTCAGGCTTCCTTTTGTTGTGTTGAGTAAGACCAACATGCCCATGTCAAAATGACATAGGTGTGCAAGGCCAAAATCAATTCAAATCCAATATGGGTGCCAAAAAGACACGGGCATGCCACTCTAACGCATTCGTGTTACACTGGACAATCTTCAAAGATATTAGACATTTCAAATTTCAAATATACGAAATACTAGGGGAGTGATTTGGGGGACTGAGATAAACTTTCCAAAATGGCTATTTAAAGAGACACTGAGCTTTAAAGAGGGCTAAACTAGTTAGTGACAGCATGTAATACCCTATAAAAGCTTACCATGTTTTTATGATTAAAGTTCTCAGTATGTGGTTTGAAATTATCAAAATGACTTAAGATAATTTTAAAAACTCAGTTAGAGCGAAAATGGAAAACTTTTTCGAAAAATATCAGTGTCGATATTTGTCACGACCCGGTTTCCTGGATCGCGATGGTCCTAGGGCACGGGAGATGCCAATAGTGACCGACACCCGTAGAACCTAGTATCACATGCACAATCTATAAACCTCAATATATTATTCATTTTAATTAGTTACCATTCATTTTGTTATTCTGTCATGCATTCTGTAATCATTTTGTAATTGGTTGTAACAATTATATATCATATCATGCATTATCATATAACTCAATATATCATCATCAATATATATATATACATATGTTCATCTCCTAGCTAACCCATACATACCCCATGGAGCAACTAGATAATGAACACCAAAATAATAATACAGAAATAAGATAATATACATCAGACAGTCTGCAGATATCCTCGGATGATAGATGATAGGATTCTGCAACCTACTCCTCTTCTGAAATGTGTAAACAAAGAAATGGTGAGTATAGATGATACTCAATGAATCTATATGCATCCACAATAAACAATAGGCATCAATAATGGCATCAGTCAATAGGATAACAATATACATAATAGCCAAAGAATATAATATATACTCGGTATCATATGGAAAGATAGATAAAGGGATGGACTGTATGAAAAGAAATCATACAATCTCCAGTAATCTATATATGGACCATATATAGGTCTCCAGTATCATATCTGTATCAGTGAGCATAAAGCTGATTAGGCCCTATGGTCAGGACCATAACCCCTCCCAGCTAGGGTATCAATAATACAATGTGCACATCGCCGACAGTATTTCCCCACTACCCTATCGAATCGCTAGCTCTGCCAAGCCATATAAGGGTCAATAATAAGGGATACCATAAGCAACAATGGGATCCAAAAATCAATCAGTCCAATATCAATCAGATCAATATCAATCAGTTCAGTTATCAATATGAACAATAGCAATGTTATAGATAATATACAATCAATGGTAATTGGTTTGGCAAAAAAGAAAGACATGAAACAAAAATTGGTTCAGTGGTGGAAAATGGTAGGTCAATTGGCATGCCAACATTGCTAGCGACAATGGCATTCAATTGGTAGGCCTATGGCATACAAACCAATAGACCAAAAGCAAATGAACTAGGCATTTCGTCAAACACATGGTTGGCATACATTGGCAAGCCAATAGGTTAGGTTTAGGTGCAAACTTGACTTGCCAATCCAATCAACACAAAGTCACATTGTCAACAAAGGTATAGGCATCAAAGAAACACAATTAAACAATGTCAAAATATGATCAAATGGCAAGGGAATTCAAGGCAAAAATTAAGAAAAACCAAGGAAATGAATAGTAAAGTAGGGTTCGACCACTAAGGTGGTTTTGTCATAGGTTTCCATTCAATAATTCAATGCCTTGGCATGTCAAATGATGCATGTAGAACTCACCTAAGGCTTCAAATAGCCTTTGCACAAGCCAATTCCACCAAAATCACCAAATGGCCTATAAAGCACACCTTTGACAAAAGTTGTGTTCTACATCAAATAAACCACTAATTAATCATCCATTCACATCCAATTAACATATTATAACACTAATTAACATAAACTAACTCTAAATCATCAAGTCATTTCATACAACTTCAAATTAATAAACCAATTTAGGGATTTCCATCAAATAGCATCAATTGATATAAATTGACTTCAAACCCATTTAATTCAACCTAAATAACATCTAAATAAACCATTAAACTAAGAAAATCACATCCTTACCTCAAAAGCACAAAGTGGCTGAAATCCTCCTTTAGTTCCTCCTTGAAATCCTTAGCTCACTTCTACAAATTAAGGATGGAAATGAAGAAAGCTAAGTTGATTTATTAGTTTTCCATCAATTTCCTTAAGATTCTAACAAGAAAAGATGAAGAAATGGAAGAAGAAATGCAAGGATATGGTTCAGCTCACACAAAGGAAGAAGAAAAAGATGAAGCAAAAATGGCTAAGATGAAGCAAAAATGGCTAAGGCAAAATAAATAGAAAAATCCAATTTGGCAAATTACAACTAACTCCCTAAACTTCCGTCCATTACACTTTGATCCAAAATCTTCTGTAATTTATTCTGTCAATTCTGTTAAGATTTAGATATCAGAGTGGGGATTCAATAAGCTTATTTTAATTTATATTTATTTATAAAAATAGTTCTGAAATCATTCTGTAATCCCGACCGACCAATTTCTACTATTCACCTTAAACTTCTTTAAAATTACCATTTTGCCATTAGTTACTTTTTCAGTGTTCCTAAATGATTTTCACTTCTTTCTTTTTACCAAAATTACACATAAATTATGGTGATCTTTTACCCCCAGATCAACTTCAGAAATTCTTCTGTTGACCGGATTGCTAATTTCTCGGCAGTGTTCCCGACACCACCGCTTTCCGGAAAATTATCAAGTTTGCTTTCTAACTCTGTCTCTAAAATTATTTTCCATCATTTCAAAATTAATGAACCATATTCTGAGAATCAATTCATGCATGAGAGTTAGGAATTTATAGGGTATTATAATATCGCTGCCGCAAAAATAGCAGTCCGGTTGACAGATGAATTTCTGATTATGACTAAAGGGTAAATGATTATGTATATGCATATGTAAATACAGTAAAAAGAAAGAGGTGAAATTTTTTTACGAATACTGATATAGTAAACAATGACAAAACCGTAAATAAATGGTACCTTAAGGATATAGTGGAATTTGGACTGTCTGAGTTTCAGAATGGCTCTGAAACTATTTTATTTATAAAATATAAATAAAAATAAGATGTTTGAATATTCACTTTAAAATCCAAATCTTGACAAAATCGTCAGAATAAATTACAGACGAAAATGTGGCAAAAGCATAATTTAAGGAAAGTTTAAGGACCAAAGTAAAATTTGCCAAATGTGACTTACTATATAAGCCACACTTAGAATTTTTTTGTTCTTCATTTTCTTCTTCTTGTCTGAAAATTCTATTTCCACTTCCCATCCATTTTCCTTTATTTTGTTAAGGAAAATCAATGAAACTTGAAATAAACTACATATTCTTCATCCTCCATCCATTTGCAATCATGGAAAACAAGAAAAATTCAAGAACAAACAACTAAAGGATTTCTGCCAAAGCATCAAATTGAGGTAAATTGTTGCTTTGTTTGATTTTATAGTTGATTTAGGGTTATTAGATGTTAGTAAGATTGGGTAATGTGTTTAATTGCATCTATTGATGCATATAGCATTTTTGCCTAATTTCCAAACCCTAAACCTAAGTTGTATGATTTGATTTTGTGAAATTGGATTAGTATGTGTAAATTAAGTGTAGAATAAGTTAATTGATGAGTATTTTATGGTTGAATTGTTGTAGAAAATTCAATTGAAGAAAATTGCACATTTTGCCTACTTTGAGGAAAATTGAAGGAATTGGTGGCAAACCAATTTTGCTAGCTTATTTGGAGTATTAGGTGAGTCTTTTATGCATCAAATTTCATGTCCAAAGTGTTAAAATGTTGATTGGAATTCATTCACAAAAAGGCCATTTTGGTTGAACCCTAATGTGGCAAATTGCCTTTGATTTTGCATCATTTTGGCTTATTTTTCCTAAAACAATTTGATCCATTTAATGTTGTTTATTCATGTGTATATAATGCCTATGGAATTTCTTACAATGTGTGTTGTTATTGATATTTGGGGCAATGTCAATGTTGCACCAAAACCTTGCCAAAATGTCATTTCATTGTTGCACACAATGTGTTCAATAAAATGCCTAGCTCAAAAATCCATAGGCCAACCATTTGAATGCCATTGTTGCCAACGACAATGTGTCATGACCCAACCTGAGAGTCACGACGGTCCTAGGGTATGGGTGTTGCCTAAGCTACCAGTACCACGAAAACCCCAATTAACTATACTATATGGCATGCAATTCATATAAACAGCTTAAATAGCTTCATAATGCTGCAGAAAATTCGACATCATGTCCTCTATAATATGGCTATGCCCAGCTATAGAACATGTAAATAACACTTCCAATAGTCATCAACATCAACTGTCACACCCTAACTCCAGTGGTGCGATGGTCCTAGGGCAAGGGTAAGCTTAAGGCCACCATAAACCCGTAGAACTCACAAATCGTGAATTTCATACAAATTATATCATTTACAGCATCAAATATTATCATACCCTGATCATGTCCATACATATAATTAAACATCAATAGTAACTTTTCTATTATTATTTCATATCTTTCTCTTATTCCATAATGATCAAAAGAGACATCTCACATCATTGAGGAACAAGAGTACCCAAAAGGTAAGAATCATACATCAAAATATGCTAGTATCCTCGAATGACTGACTACGGAGCTCTAGAGTATACTCTCATTACATATTGTGTCATAACACCATTAAATAAATATACAAAATATCTCAAAAGTTATTACAATGAAGCTTCTTGGGATAAACAAGTCAAGAAGCCCAATCCTCTCTATTAGCTCCTTCATGAGTTATGCTATCACTTAAAATCCACAGAAGAGGAGTGAGCCTTCAACTCAGTAAGATATGAACATTTTAAATTAAAATCTGGATATCGAATCATAGTCATGAACAAATATTCATACATATAGGCATGAAAGAAATCATAAGCTTTACTTGAAGGAAACATGGTATTCATAATAATTTGGCTATATCAAATCATGTCATATATCAAATCATGGTTCGTATTTAAAACATGGAATGCCCATAAAGAATGGCATTATCAAATCTCATCTGATAAAACTGACCTCATATTATAACATATGTATCAATAGCCTTGCTACCTTAACGTGCATACATGCTTGGCCAGGCATGCGCCTAGAGCTCATGGCCCCCTCTAGGTGGAACACTGATAAAAACCCTATCAGTTGGGCTCCCAAAGTGCACAATGGACCAATGAATTTACTCTCATTGGGAAGAGCGTTCTATCCATAGGTTATGGGTTTCAATCACATAAGAAGCATATTGGTCGCAAGACCATCGTCATATAGCAATATTCAAATCAGGTTAACAACCAAAAGGTATATAAACTTGATCTAATAAAATTGATCAAGTCATTCACATTATACAAATATACATATATGAACAAATGGGTAACAAATATGAGAATACTTGGTCATATTAAGTTTCAAAGAATGATAATCAAATAAGATGTTCATACTTACCTTAATATAGTTTCTCTTGAAATTCCCTTTAGCAACTTCCAAATCTATCTCTTCAATTAATGTAATTTCCTCCTCCTAAGAATTTTCCCAAATATACAAAATTAGGGTTTTCTCCAATCAATAATATAAATCATGATTTCCTAATAATTAACTATCTTAGAATCTTTATTCTTAATTCCCCACAACAATTTTATTTATCTCTTTAAGAAAATTTTGCATTTAATTTCTGAGTTACTGTTCATGGCAGTCTCACCAATCTGATTTCTCCCACATTAATTACCATTAATGACTTCAAATTACTTGCAATAAATTCTACATATCCAACATTAATTATCCTAGCCTATAGACTTAAATAAATCTAAAGAAATTAGCTTAGGAAGAAAATTTATCTTATTTCCTTCAAACTGAAATTTCTGAGATTCCTTGCTCAAATATGATGATTTCTGCCTTAATGTAACACCTTAGCCTAATCTGAACCTAATCCTTAAAGAGACCCTTAGGGGGGAGAATTTTCTTTTTTTTTTTGAATGTGTTATTAATATGCATTTATGTATGAAATTGATAATTATGCATGCTATTTGAATTGATTTTAGGCATAGAAGTGGTCTAGAGGCTGTTAGGACTTAATCGAGAAATTTTGAGTTTTTGGTGAACTGGGGGCAAAATGGTCATTTTTCGCTCGTCGGATTTTAATGGATTTAATATCATATTTAAAGGTAAAAAAGAATTTAAACACTTGAAAATGACATTATTTAATTTATTTGAGTATTAGTTAGAGAAATAAACCCGGTTGAAAAATATTTCCCGGCAAGTTTTGTGATTTCGGTGTTTCGGTTGCTCTAAGGGTATTTTGGTCATTACCTTTATAATATGGAGTTATAGAGTGTATGCAACCTTAAGATATTAGTTTAGGCTTAATTAAATATAATCATTGGATCAAATGATGAAGAATTGGATGGTTAGATGAGTAGGTTGCAAATTTGCTATCCTAAGCTCAAAGTATGGGATTATTGCTTTTGGTTTTGGATTTGGTGTGTTAAATGTATGTATTATCTATCTTAGTTGACTTTGGATGAACCAATAGTATGAAAGTAAGAAAAATGGATGGTTGGATGATTAGGTTTCACCAAAATTACTATGAAACCTAAACCATTGGATCACATCTTTTTGGTTGGATTAATTTTTCCTACCAACATCATTTGTCTTCTTCTTCCTTAAGCAAAAATTCAGCCATAACCACCATTCCTCCAAGCTAGTTTTGGCCAAACCTCTCCATCCCATTTCTTGATATTTTCTTTCCATTTTTGATAAAAATAAATACAATTCCTCATCCTAAATACCATTCCAACCTTGAAATTCAAAGAAAAACTCATTTAAGCCATCAAATAATCCAAAGAAGTTTTTGAAGAAAATATGGTAAGTTATTAGTTTTTGAATTCTTTTGATGTAGGAATGCTTATATAGTTGTTCTTGCTATTATTTATGGATTAGAATTTATTTTCTATGGTTGGAATGCAAATTGGAAGTTTGAGAACCTAATAGGAAGACCATTAGACTAAAGTGTGATTTTGTTGAATTAATTGTTTCTAATGTTGTTTATTTAATGTGTATGATATGCATTTGTGGTTTAATGGAAGAAATAAACTTATTTGGTTGGATTACATGAATGGCCGAATTAATGTGCATTTTGTGGTTTTAGGTGTTTAATGGTTGGAATGAGTAGTAATTGATGTGTATTTGATGAATTAATGATTAGATGTTGGAAAATAATCAAGTTAGGAATTTAGATGTTTTGACCGAATGGGGAAAAGTAATATGGAGAAGTGTAGTTTAATGTTTATTAGGTTTAGATAGATGAATGTTATAAGTTTAATGCTTATAGATGTTGTTAGATGAAATGGCATTGATAAATTGATGAATAGATTGAATTATGCTTATTTTGGTTAAGATAAAAATTTACTAGTTTAAGGTGTTAGAATAATATATTAAGTAAAGTTAAGTTTGAATATGAATAAGTATGGAAAATTATAGTAATGTATAAGTTTGAAGGTATATTTTGAGTACTTTAAAGGTTAGGGTGAAAATTGCTTATATTTGGTATATAGTGTGTTTAATAGTAAATGCATTGTATGTTATGTGTATTTGATGTATTTTGGTGTAATTGATATGTTTTGTATTGATTTAGAGCTTATCAGAGTGTTATGTGTGTTAATAGGTAATCCGTCAGAAACTCCCGATCGAAGAGTTGATCGGCGAGCTGAGTAGGGCTCAGAAGCCTTGGATTGGGAGCATAATTGGATTTTTGTGCTTTAGGTGAGTTCTTTTGTATAACTTT
>CANXYC010762174.1:0-24695 GCA_948193065.1 Aleurites moluccanus | reverse complement strand
ATATAATTATGTATATTCGTTGAATGGTATTATGACACAATATGTAATGGAAGTATACTCTAGAGCTCCGTAGTTAGTCATTAGAGGATGGTAATATTTTGATGTATGAATTGATATTTTCTTTTGGGAAATCTTGTTTCTTAGTGATGTGAGATGTATCTTTTGATCAGTAAGGAATAAAAGAATATTATTATTATGAAATGATATAGTAAAGAAATGAATTATGCTTGAATGGATTATGAATATGATATAACATGACATTATATTTGATATGAATGTATATGAGATTCAGGATATGGGAGTTCTACGGGTTTATGGTGGCCTTAAGCCTACCCTTGCCCTAAGACCGTCGCACCACTGGAGTTGGGGTGTGACACTAAGAAAGTTCTAAATTATGAAAGAAGTAATTGATGTGGTTTTGTTGGGATTTAAAGAGATTGAGAAAGGTGGTTTGGTCAATTCGGATAGTTTTGAATCTAAAGGAAGATCTAGAGATCCCATTGTTACTGTTTGTTCTCATCTCCATGCATCAAATTTCTTAAAAACTTGTTGCAATTCATTGACTTGAGGTTTGAGTTTGAAATATTGGAGATATCGATCTAATCAACAGAAGTGCAACAACAGTCACTTTATTATTTTTTTCATTGTGCTAGGTTTTGCTTCAAACAGTATTGGAAGAGGTTGAGGGAGATGGTTGGGGTTGGATCTAATTGTACGAGGTGTTTTTTAAGTTTTTATTATTTTTTTTTTCTAGTTAGTAGAAAAATAATTCGTTAAAAAATGACTTGATGTATTAAAAAATAAAAGTTGAAAGGTTTAATCTATAAAAAGTGAACTATAAAGACTCAATAGTCAAAAAGTGAAAGTGCAAGGTCTGGGGATAATTTTAGCTTTATTTATTATTTTTTTATTTTTCAGTTAGTAGCCTAAATTTTTTTTACACACGTAAACTTCACTTCCATCAAATTCCGTAAAAAAAGATTTGATATATCGAAAAATAAAAATTTAAGGACTTAATCGATAAAAAATGAATTATAAAAATTCAATAGCCAAAAACGTAAAAATACAAGAGCCTGACGATACTTTTTGCTAATCTTATAACATAAACTTAATAGGAAATTTTATCTATTAACATGTGAAATTAGCATATATGAATGTGTGAGAATTAAATCGGTTTATATAATTTACATCTAAAAGATTAATGGAGGCTTATATATATTTTACAAATCCTAAAATAATATAAGAAAATAATCCATGACA
The DNA here is from genome assembly GCA_948193065.1 of Aleurites moluccanus. Lineage (NCBI taxonomy): Eukaryota > Viridiplantae > Streptophyta > Magnoliopsida > Malpighiales > Euphorbiaceae > Aleurites > Aleurites moluccanus. The sequence goes on along the minus strand of CANXYC010762174.1, from coordinate 23,435 downwards.
AAATATAATCAAAATAGAAAGTTCAAAATTAAATAATATTTGATAATATAAAATTATAAAATTTTTTATTTAGTAAAACATAAATTTTATATTTTCTTATTGATTTGGGTTTAATAAATTTAGTAGGATGCGAAAAAATTATTCATAAAATAATTTATTGCTAAAAAAATAAATTAAATTAAATTATTTATAATTTCATAAATTCTAAAATATATAATTCAAACATAATATTATTAATAATTTATTTATTTATTTATTAAATTAAATTGATAAAAAAATATGTTGTATAATAAAAAATTTAGAAAAATAAATAAATAATAAAATATATAAAATTAATCTGGAAAAAAAAAGATACAAATAAATTTCTAAATTTTTTAATTTGATTCAAATATACCTAATTTAGACAGAAATTTGACATTTTCTTCTAAATTGACTTATTTGAATCAAATTAAAATTTAAGAGTTTAATTGCACCACAATTAAGTAAAAAGGCTTAATTAAAATAATTAAAGGGTTTATTTATCTCTTTGTCACATATAAAATAAGCCCTATTATTCATCTAAAATTAAAAATTACGTCTCATTATCCGCTATCAATAAAATATCCGTATTTAAACCTTTATTTTTTATTTTTACTTATTTAAATGGTTTAGAAACTCATTGTTGATACCTTTCATATCATAGGGTGCGTGTGATAAATAGATTTTATGCAAGAGTATGTATGTGTGTTTCATAGATTGGTTTTATTCAAGTTTGTATGGATTTAAATATTTAGCTTTTCTTATTGAAATAACCAAATGCCCATATTATATGAGCTACATTTAGAAGATTGAATAGCTGGCAATAATTTGAATTTTGTAAATTAACCGTTATGTTTGGTTTACTTCTATCAAAGAATTTATTTTATTTATAAATAAATTTTAAATAAAATTTATTTATAAATAAATTCTCATATTTAATATATTAAATAATAAATATATAATTTATTTCAAATAAAATAATTATTATATTTGGTATAATTCTAAAATTCATTTTAATATTTCACTTTGTAAAAAATACATCTATAAATATATAATTTATTTAATTATTTTCTTTTTAAAAATTTCATATTATATTGATAAAAATATAATTATTTAAAAGTCAATTTAATATTTATCAATAATATTTTTTATATACATTATTTTTTCAAAAATAAAATATAATATTGATATAAATAATTAAATTTATTAAAAGCTTTGTACTTGTAAAAGAATTTGAAGAAAAAATAATTATAGAGTATAAAGTTAAAAAATACAATAAAAACTAAAAAATTATAATGTATAAATTAAAATATATAAAAAAATAAAAATAATAAAAGAAGAAAAAAAATAAAATATGAAGGGAGTAAGAATAAAAAAGTTTAAAAAAAGAATAAAAAAATTTGAAAAAGTATTTTAAAAAAAATTGTGAAGCCAAGCAAAAGCTCCCTCTTATAAATATGGTTCACCCCTAATAAAAAAAATTAATAATAGAATAAAAAAAAATAATATCAAATATATAAAAGTGTTAGATTTATAATCAATATATTTTTGTTCACTAAAATATATTGATTTAAAATTATGAAATTTATTTTAAAATATCAATTATTATGATAATATTTAATTTAATTATTTTTAATTTTATAAATTTATTTATTTAAAATTTATAAAATTTATTTATATCAAATAAAGAGATAATGTGTTGGATAATCCCTAGCTAAACTAATGCTTTCTCGAACCCTTTAGTTTGGTAAAAGAGTTGGTTTTTTTCAATACTATGGTTTGTACGGGAAGAGACTCATTTGGTCCGTTTATTCAGAAATTAGCAATCACCTCTTAAATATTAATTTTAAAAATCAAACTCTAATCATTTATTACAAAAATAATTTTTTTATCAATCAAATTAATCTTTAAAATTGATAATAAAAATCTAAAAACAGTTAAATAATATTTTAAAATTGATGTTCTAATATAAGAGATATTATATATATTATAAATATCAATTTGAAGAAATATTTAAATATTAAATTGATTATTATAATCCAATACATGGAGGAAACTTTTATTCTAATGATATTATCATTATATTTTCTGATTTGATAATAACAAAATCACACATACAATATAATAAATAATTTGCCATTGATACAGAATCTATAATGATCTTTACCAACTTGACCTCTAAGAGATCATGATATTATGTTAATATATTCAAAAATATATTAGAATAATGTTGATCTGATAAATTTTAACATAAAAATTTGTAATTCACAATAAGGATTAGGATAATTAAGTTAAATTACCAATGATTTTATAAACAAACCTTGAAAAAATAAGAAAAAAAATCCAATTAAGTTTATCATCCTTGGCCACCCTTACAATAGAAAGAAAAGGAGCATTTATCATTTTTTTCAAAAATTAGGCAACTTTGTTAATATAATAAAGCGGTCCGGATTATTTGTTTTATTTTGTATTTTATTTTTTTCGATTTAAATTTTTTTATATGTATCGCATATATTTTTTTAAAGTATTTTGATAATTAAAATTTTTTCATAAATAATATAATTTATAAAAAATATATGAAAAAAAATAAAATATAAAATGTGTAGCATTCAAATAACTAATAAAAACCTTTTAAAAGAGATTGAATTAGTCAGTGATAGACTGACGGTTTCTAATTACAATGAACTATGGTTGAGTTTTTTAGATGAAAAAAAATGTCAACTAATACTTCCTAACAAGCTTGAGAGTACAAAAATAATAGACATAAATACATTAATATATAGAAGAAAATATTAGGATGATAATTAGCCCGCTAGTTAGATAATTACGTTTAATAAATGAGATGAGTTACATCTTATTATTTAATTTCTAATCGAGTTTAAATAATAATATAATTTAATTTAAAATTCATCTAATTATATATATATATATATATATATATATATATATTACATGTTAGAGTTAAAATATTTTATATTGAATAATAATAAAATATATAAAAAATTTATAATTAAATAAATATTAAATTTAATATAAGTCAATTAATTTTATATAAATAAACTTTAATAATTATCTCTATATATTAATATATATTTTTAACTTTTAAATTATTATATATATTTAATTGGTAAAACTTACCACAAATTCAACTTATAGTTATCCTTACTAGGGATGGATAAAGAAATTTGAGGAAGAGGGATATAATTTTATATAAATATGATTTAATAATATTATTTGTAAAGTAAATATAAATTGAATTAAAAATTAACGCATAAAATAATAGAATGATGAACATAATTATATTGTCTAAGAAATAATTCTCTCAAAATTTATTATTTTTTCACTTTATTTAGAAAATGCTGGTCTAAAAACTTTTATTAATTTACTTGTCAATTCTATAATAAAATTTTTAATACTATTAGTTTAAAAATTAAAATTAAAATTTTAATTTTATGTAGACAAATAATTTTTTTCTTATTAAAATTTTGTTATTATTTTAGTAAAATTTAAAATTTGTAATTTTATAGTTTAATAAAATTATAAATTCAAATTATAAGATTTATTTCATGTAAATTATTATAGTAAAAAAAAATTAAATTAAATTATAATTGAAATGAAAAATTTAAGTATATATGATGAATATTTAAATATTTTTATATAATTTTAATGATAAAATAAATAAAATAATTAATTATATTAAAAAAATAAAAATATATAGATTAACTAGAAAATTTCTGTCTGATCCCTACGAAGGATAAGCATAGACATGGAATAACTCAGCTAGCAAACGTGTAAATTTTGATTTTTATTTGACCCACATGTTATACGTGCTCCCAACCACAATGCTCAATAAATTGTGGTTGAAAACGCCCAGCGAGCCAGTGAGGGAATTATTGAGAAATTTGTACTACAAATTTAGATAAAACTAATTATATTTGATAAATTCTAATTATCAACTAAATTCAAGTAGGGTATTTGGATCTACTTAAAATATATATAAAATATCGTTTTGAAATTTATAAAACGTTAATCGATTTTTTAGGTATTTAGATAATTAATTCAAAACGTCATTTTAAAATTTTAAAATATAAAAAATTTAAGTTAGACATGACGACTTTTTTTGAAACAGTATTTTAAAAATTTTATTTTCAAAATAGGATTTATATCTAAACACCCTCTTAATTATTATGAATGGGTTCCATTTTATTTTATAGTTAGATAAATACAATATAGGATGTGGTGATATTTATTTATTTTTATAAATATTTTAATTATATTTATTTAATTTTCTATTTAAATTAAATTGATTATACTCATCAAATTCTTAATTAGATTAAATTTATTTTTCTATTTTCAAGTAATTTTAAAATAGTTATAATTTCTATTTAATAATTTTATTAGTTCTTAATTAGAATTTAATGTCTTATAAATATACCTAGTATGTAATAATTTAGTGATATATCTCATTATTAATAAAATTTTAATATTAATTTATTTCTGGTGAATTTCAAAAATTATTTTTTTTATGGATTCAAAAATATTTGAAGTGTAAACGTGTTCTAATCTTATTTATCAACTTTCTTATAATAACATTAATTTATAAGATTGGACTTAATAAATAAGTTCATTTATTCTTTATAAAAAAAATTAAATAATTTCTCATTTTTTTTTATTAGAAAAATAATTTTTTTATATAGGATAGCTAAAATTTGTTATCAAAGTGAATGAAAAAATCAAAATACCCCTGTATATATTATGTGATTATAAAATTTAATATAATATAGTCTAATTTTTTTGTATTTCTTTCTTTTTAAATAAAATTTTAATTAAATATTTATTTTTGAATTCTCCACTTAATTTTTTTAAAAATAAAATTTATACTATATATTTTAAATAATAAAAAATTAATTAACAAAAAAGATTCTACACTATCACATCGACAATTATATTACATATTATATTATAATACGAGTAAAAAATAAATTTATGAGTTTTTTTTTTTGTTTAATAAATTTATGAGTTAAACTTATTACTTCTAACATCACAATTTTAATCTTATCATTAAATTAAAATCTTATTAATATGCGATTTTACTTATAAAATAAAAAAAAATACCCATATTTATTATTTTGGGCAGGGGTGATAAAAAACAAAAAAATTGAAATCGAATCAAATTTAATTTAATCAGTTGAATTCGGTTCAAAATTTGATTTGATTCGATTAATTTTTTTTGAAATTTAACTAATTTGATTAGATTTAATTTTTTTAAAAAGAAATCAAAATAATTAAACCTACCGAAATATATAAATATATATTATATTTATATTTATTTATTTATTTGAAAACATATATTTTTAATAATTTTATATTATTTTATTTAAAAAAATTAAAAAATCATATCAAAATATATCGATTTAATTTGATTTAATCTGAAAAAAATTTAATTCGATTCGATTCAAAATTTAATTTAATTTATAATTCTATTTATTTGATTTTTAAAAAATTTAATTCAGATGAAATTAAATCAACGTTGCTCACTCCTAATTTTGGGCAAGTAATGGAACTAGAAATTCAACCAAGGACGAAAATTCGTCTCATCAATCTTGTCATGGAATTATTGAATAAATCAATGCTTGCATATCGTCTACTGCCCCTTTTTTCACATTGTGCTTAACTTTTTATACTTTTTTTTTTAAGAAGTTTTAGCACTTAAACTTTTCGTAGATTTTTTTTAAGAAGTTACAAGAATTTCATTAAAATATAAAGATTGAAGATTTCCAGTAGTTTAGTATGTAGAGTTTAATGTAATTAATATTTTTATTTTTTTTATTTTAAGAAATTAATTAGTTCATTTATAAGGTTTTATTTTGTAAATATAAATAGTATTTTCATCTAATTTTTCTGTTAAAAAATTAAAAAATAATTTTAATAAAATAAAATAATTTTTTATTATATTATAATATAATTTAATATCCAATTTACCCTTCTTCAAACCAAACTTCATTTTTCCTATATTTTCCATGTCCCTTGACGAAAGGGCCAACAAACAATCAAAATCATTCAAAGAAGCAGTGTGTTAATGGAAACTGAGCAAGTATAAGGGTAATGCATAAAATTTCAAGTGGATAAAAGAGTCCTCCTTTAGGATCTGCAGACTTAGACGCTCATAATTAATAAAAAATACCACGCATATGAAGAAAGTAACACTTTATTTATTAGGATTGAACAACTGGAATTATTTAATGAATTTGAAGATTAGCAAATGATGCTGGCAAGTAAATTCCTCATTTCTGTTGCAAAAGAAAGTGCCACTTTGTTTATTCAAGCTTTTTTTTTTTTTTTTTGTGAAAATGTTCCTTTGAATCAAAGGTATAAGACTTGAAGCCATTGTAAATTTCACGGTGTATATTGAAATTGGGTGAAGCAGAGTTGAATGTTTAGGGTTATCATTTATCCACCTGTTTGAGTTCGGTTGTAAACCACTCAACACGTTTTTAATGATTTTATAGTAAGTTTTATCGAGCTTGAAGGTTATAAGGGGAAAATGGTTGAGTAAGAAAAGAATGGTATAAGGAGAAAATTTAATAAAAAATAAAAGATATTTAGATCAATTTATATATATTTAACTGTAAAAAGAACGAAAAAACTAATATTAATGATGAAATAAAATATTAAAAATTAACTAATTAATTTTTTAAAATAAAAGAAAAAAATATTTATTACACTAAATTTTAAGGATTAAATAATAATTTACCCATTAAAAAAATTGTAACTTGTTATAAATATATAAATAAATATGGATGTCTAATTATATATCCCACTATTCATAAGTTTTTGTATTTAAATTTAATTTTATTGCATAATTTATATTGTAATTTATGATGGGTTTATATATATTGTAATATATGGCGAAGATGAATCCTATAAATAGGAGCTCATATTACTTTGTAATACACACCAACAAGATAATATAAAACTCCAAATTCTACATTCTTATTTCTTATTTTTGTTATTGTTCTTATTCTTGTTATAATTTTTATTTTTGTTTTGTTTATTTTTCATAACACGTTATCAGCACGATTCTCTATTTTTAAGTAATCAAATCCAAGTAAATTTGTCTACTCTTAAAATGTTAATTTCATTCATCTTATTTATTTCACTATCTTAATGAATTATTTATATTTATGAAAATTTACTAAAATATATTAATTTATTATTCTTATAGAAAATTATTATATTGTCATTGCTTTTATATTTATAATTCATATCTTGTTACTTTTGATTGATAATAAGATTATACTTATATGTTTTAGAGTTTTTTTTTGTTAATGGGTATATCGAAATTATTTTATTCTTATGCTACCTAATTTTGTTCTCCATGACACATTTGATAGTTTTTTTGTTCAAAAAGTTTAAAGATCTTTCTCTTGATAACATTTTTATTCAAGTATTTGAGATTTGAAGTTTTTTCTCTTAATAATATTTTAATTTAGGTATTTGAATAAGTAAATTCTATTTGTATGCATTATCATTTTATTTTTCAATATACATCTAACATAAAAATTTTCTACTCTAATTTTAATATTTATTTTTGTATATATTATAACATTTTATACTTGTTAAAATATAATTTGAAATAAAAGAAAATGATTTATATTTGCGATCTTATAAAAGTATAAGTGAAAAAAAATTAGAATAATTATTATAATTTTTTTTATTTAATCATATTTTGATAATGATAGTGAATTTATTTATTTTGATATTGCAAAGTTATTCTTTTATTTCAAATATATTGATTTTTTTTATTAGAATTAACTCTTAATATTTGAAAAATATTTATAAATAATGATATGTTAATATTTTTCATATATCGAATATACTGCTGCAGTAGCAATATCGATAAAAAAATTATAAAAATATTATGAATTAATTTAATGCATTCTGATTCAATCATTCCCTGAAGTGAATGCAGTGATATTTAACTAAATAAAATAACAAGTTGTTACTGAAAAATTCATGAAACACATCGTACTAATTTTATCTCATTCCCTGAAGTGAATGTGGTAAAATTTAAAGGTAAATATATAATAATTATTCTTTTCATAAGAATAAAGTAATATAATAAGAATACTTATCACCATCAAAAGTATGATAAAATTATATAAAAATAAGAATAGAAAAGGTTGACAAAATTTTTAAAGTAAATATTATTGATATGGTGTGAAAAAAAATTGATTACATATTTATCATATGATAAAATATTTTATTGATATTTATCGAGTATCGTAAAAAGAGAGAAAAAATATGAATATAATTTTTTTCTCTAATAATGTTGATTTTAATTATGATCATATAAATATTGATCAAGTTGATGTGACAAATAATTTTTTTGAAAATATTGAAAGGGAGAATTAATTTAGATATATAATATATAGTGCGATAACTCGTACAATTTTAAAATGTTAAATATTTTTCTTATTTGAAAATGGGTGAGGCAATTATTTCTGGTAAAACAAAAAATAATTGAAAACTCCAGAAGAACTAATATATTATCACAAGAGGAACAAAATTTATTATACAAAATACATTATTTTCTAAAAAATCTCATAGAAATTTGTTAAATTTTAAAGATATTCACAGTAACGAATATCATATTAAGACAGTAAATAAGAGGAATTAATAATACATCCATATTACAAGCATTACTTCGAGTAGAAAAATATTGTGAAATTTTTTTTTTTTTTGTTATTTTCTCTAATTTGTATTATATGAAAATTAGTGGAATTGAAAAGAATCTGATAGTAAATCAGAAGTTTACATATCCAAATATTTTTATTATTTGAAATGATAACTTAGGTCATCTTGATTAAAAAATAATGGAAAATATTGAAAATTCACGTTGGAGATTCTTTAAATCAATCAATTGGCTTTTGGTCAAAAGTCAGATATTTCTTATTTAAAAATTTTTGAATGTGCGGTATATATCCTAATTACTCCATCACAACGCACTAAGATGAGTTCTCAAAAGAGATTAGAAATATAAGTTGGATATAAATCTCCTTCAATAATTAAATTTTGAGTCATTAATGGTGATATATTTACTGTTCGATTTGCAAATTGTCATTGATAAAATAATATTTTCAGCATTAGGGAGAGATAATAAAAATTGAGAAATACAAAACAATATGAACAAAAAGTTCATAAATTAAATTATCTGTAAAAAATTAGCAAATCAATTACCGGATATACTTATTGATTTGAAATAAGTAACAAAATCTCATATAACAGCCGTTAATGTTTTAATTTATATTGTCGTCCCAGAATGATAATTTATTAATATTAATAAATTTCAAACACATTTGAAGTGTAGAAGGCTATTGATTATAAGGATAAAAATCCTTAAAAGAGATAAATAATAAATAATAAAGATAATTTTATTTAAAATGCAAATACTAATATAGATACACTTTCTGAAAAAGTACAGATACCTAGAATTAGTAAAAATGAAGAGATATTGATAAATTATGTTAGTTATGAAAAAAGATAGAATCAAAATGAAATGATTGTTGACTACTATTTTACATATGGTGTAACATATTTTTATGAATGAAAATATTGATCTTAAATCACGATCTGTTTAATAATATTGAAATAGAGTTGATTGACCAAAATGGAAAGATACAATACAAGCAGAATTAGATTCTCTTAAAAAGCATAAGATTTTTGGACTAGTAGTCCAAACACTAAAAGATGTGAAATTGTTAGATACAAATAGATTTTTTTGCGAAAAAGAAATGAAAAAAATAAAATTGTAAAATACAAAACAATATTTGCTATACAAATTTTTTCGCAAAAATCTGAAATCAATTATGAAGAGATATACTCTTCTATGATGGATGTAATAATATTTTAATATTTTATTAATATAGTAATGTATGAAAGACTTGATATGCATCTAATGGATGTAGTCACAACTTATCTATATGACTCAATTGATAATGATATTTATATAAAAATCCCTGAATAATTTAAAATATTAGAAAAATATAATTTAAGTTCTCGAGAAATTTATTTAATTAAATTACAAAGATTTTTGTATGGATTAAAATAATTTAGGCGCTGTAAAATCGCCTTAGTAAATACTTGTTCAAAATAAAATATAAAAACGATACTATAAAGAAATTTGTATATGAATTTATCATAATTATTGCATATATTGATGATTTAAATACTATTGAAATTCTTGAATAACTTCCAAAAAGTAATATATTATTTGAAAAGGAAATTTAAAATGAAAAATCTTGAAAAAATAAAATTTTATCTCAGTTTACAAATTTAATATTTGGCCAGAAAAATTTGTATTTATTAGTTAACTTATACACAAAAGGTTGTTTTATGATTTTATATACAAAACACATTTATTGAATAGTCTAATGGTTGTTTGATCATTTAATGTGAATAAAAACTATTTTTAGTTAGAGAAGATAATGAATAAATTTTTGGTCATAAAGTACCATATCTTATGCAATAGGCGCACTAATTATTACAAAAGAATGGTGGAATTGGTGTTCAATAAATTCATTCAAGTGACAATCTAACATATTTGTTCATTAAAGTATTACCTACTGTAACATTTAAGAAATTAGTTAACAGTATTGAAATGTGACATCTTAAATATTTTTAGTGATATTGCAAATAGGGGAGTTTAATATTGTACTTTTTTTTTCCTTAACCAAAGGTTTCGTCCCATTAAATTTTCCATGTAAGATTTTTAATAAGGCAATATACCATTTGCAATGTAAGAATATTATACTCTTTTTTCTTCACTAGTTTTTTTTACAATTGGATTTTTACTAGTAAAGTTTTAATGAGACATATTCTTTATAAAGATAGATATCCAAGGTAGAGTGTTATCAATATATAGATAAATGTGGATATCCAATCATTTATCCCACTACTTATAAGTTTTTGTAGTTAAGTTTAATTTTATTGCACCATTTATATTGTAATTTATGGTGGGCTTATATATATTATAACTTATGGTGAAGATGAATTCTATAAATAGGAGTTCATATTACTTTATTATACACACCAATAAAACAATATAAAACTTTATATTCTATATTCTTATTTTTTATTTTTGATCTTGTTCTTATTCTTGTTTTTATTTTTATTTTTGTTTTGTTTATTTTTTATAACATAACCCATAAAATAAAATAAGATAATCGGTTGAAACATAAAAAGATTAATTACAATTAGGTTCTTGTATTTTGACCGATTATATTAAAAAAATTTTATATTTTTAAAATCATATTAAAAACCGCATACATTTTAGCTACGTTAAAAATTTGATATCTTTCTGTTAAAAAATCCGTTAAATCTATATAAAAAGTCCAAAATACCTTTTATTTTCAATTTAATTTTCACTTAAATGTCATTACTTTCTACCAAACTAAAATCTGCATATGATAGAAAGTTCATCAACAGACAAATAATGATTCAAATGTTGAGCGATTTTAATAAATTTCAAAGCTCGCTCTTTATTTCTAGAAGCAATCGCTTCTTTAGCAATTCTTTAGCAATTCGAATACATCTAGATGCTTCATCTTTATTACCATCCATATTTTTTCTTTGAATATATCCACTTCAAAATTTCACTCACTGGGCTTCACAAGAACTTTGATTTGTAAAGAAAGCTTTCAAGAAACCATTAGATTCCTTGTACATAAACTCAAAATGCAAAGCATTCAAACAACAGGCAATTACCAAAAAATAATATAAATTTGAGGCTTAGAAAAAATTGAAATTACATTTCAAATTGATTGGTCTCGCTGGATTGCCCGGGATGGTAATTATTTGTTTTAGATTGCCTCGGTTATTTATAACCTATTTTTACTGATCAAATCGATTGCTATAAAGCTAAGATGGAGAATTAAGGAAGAGAATTGGAAATTCAGGGAGTTGGACCTTGTTTTTACAAAGGATTAATTGGATTTCATTTACCTGATGGCTATAATTTTCATAACCAATTGATCAAGCAACAAGAACAACCCATCTTGTACCAATTTTCATCGGACCAACAGAGATTGATCTTCGCCAAAAAACAGTTGGAAGATAGGAGAACATTTGCTGATTATAATATTCAGAAAGAGTCGACAGAATTTGGGTGGGTGAGGTTAGCTAATGTTGTGGGGGGTAAAGAGGGGTATTTTTAGAATTAAAATAAAATAATGTAATAAAAATTGATTTTTTATTTATTGGTTATCAGAAAAGTATAAAATTTTTTACCGGATGACCTAATAATATAACAGAGTAAAAATATAAAATTTTTTTAATATAATTTTAAAAATATAAAAATTTTATAATATAATCGATCAAAATATAAAAATTTAATTATAATTAACCCTTAAAAAAATACACATAATATTTTTTTCTTTCTTTTTTTTTTTGTCTGTTATATATATATAGAGTGAGAGAGAAAGTATATATATATATATATATATATATATAGGGAGAGAATTTTTCTATATTTAATAATTAATATTCATAATTTTTTAATAAAGATAGAAAGAGGATATTTTTCAATACGTAATTAATATTCACAATTTTTATGAAAGAAAATATTTTATAAGTACTATAGTCAATTTATTAAGTAAAAAAAATAAAAGTATTTAAGATTTTTAAAATGTATCTAATCACTCTTAATAAAAAAAATTATTTTTTACTGTTATCAGAAAAAACCAGTGAATGGTCACTATCAGAATTCAAAGTGGTAAAAGTGGTCAGATAACTAAGATCATAATTACAAAAGTCTTAAATCTTTTTGCCAGTGTACTCATTTCTTTCTGTTTATTTTATTTTTATGAAAATTTGAAATTGAGTTCACTAGTTCGACTTGGTCAGAGGGCCTAGGCCCTCCAATTTTTTTTTTTTTTAATTCTTATTAAATTACTAAAAAAAATTTAATTAAATAATTTTTTCACAGTTAATTTTTAATTTTAAAAATAAAATAACACCTAATAATAATTATATAATTAATATTTAGAATACAATTTTCTATTTCATTTTTTTAAAAGCTCAAGTAAACCATATAAATTTTTACTTTATTTATTATTTGAATGCTAGGGGTAAAGAATAAGTTAATATATATTCGATGATATTTATTTATTATATGAATTTTAAATTTTATATATTATACATATGTAAATCATTGTATTCAGTTAAATTTTTTATTATTATTTAATTTAAATAATTATTTATTTTAAATAAATTTATATATATTTGAGATAAATTATTTATACATATGATATATAAGATTCATATGCTCTTATGTTTTATAATTTTTTAAAAAATATATTTAATAATTTTATTAAACTATTATATATATTCATATTGTGTTTGAAATATTATTTATTATTATATATACTCCTTTCGTTTTATAATTAACTTTTTAATTGTCTTTTTATTATATCCCAATTTAATTGATATATTTTTTAATATAAATTATATTTTATTTTAGTATTATAATAATATTCTCATATATTTAATTTTATTTAATTAATATAAATTAAAATATAAGAGAATTATAAAAGTGAATGAAGATAAAAATAATAAATAAATTTAAAAAATTTAAAATAAATAAACTTTTTTTTTTCATAATTATATATTTTATAATTATGATGTTTATTGTAAAAAAAAATATAATATATACTAAAAATGTATACGGTTTTATATAATTTCTTACATAATATGTTAAATGTTAAATTCCTTGTAAGGTTTTATATAATTTCTTACATAATATGTGGTTGCTCACTCATTTAACTTTCAATTTTGAAGGATTTTGTAAATTTTTAGGTGAAATTTAAATTGTTCTTCTGAATAAAGTTAAATGAGGTGGGTGGAGTTGGATTTATATCAATATTTTTAGTGGATTTCTAAATGTGTAAGGTTTAATTTGCCTTGACCCCATGAAATATTTGTCTTTATTAATTTAATATATTTATTTAGTTTTAAGATATTCACATGTTTAGATTTGCTAAAACTGTCTATACATTATTTGAATTGTTAGACTGGCGTTGTTGAATTTTAATCTAACGGCAGCTCGTCACATTAATGATACCGTACTATTATTTGTTCGTTGATTAATTAATATATAGGATATTTATTGGGATGTTATAATAATTTAAATTTTTTTATTTCATTTTATTTTTTTATACTTTCTACGTTTCATTTATATAAATATAATTATTTTTATATAAAAATTAAAAAATAATAATTTTTTAATTAAATTTTTTTTTCTAATTTATTCTCAACACATCAATTATTCAATTATTATTATTTTTATTTTATTATTTTAATTATTCATAAAAATCACACTCAAATGAAAAAGTTTATTAGATAATATCTAAGAGTATAAAAAAATAAATAAAAATGAATGATAAATATGTTGATTTATTTTTGATAATATAATTTAATTTAATATAATATAAAAAATTATTTAACACTATATAAAAATTATCATATAATTAATATATTTTACAAATAAAAAAAATAAAATAAATTTTATACTTTAAATTAAATTTATTCCAAATAAATTTATCAATCAACGTTTAAAATAAAAATTTTATCATATAAATAAATAGGAAGGTATGTATTTTTTTTTAAGGGTTATTATAATATTTATAAAAAAATATTAATTATTAAAATATTTTAAAAAAGTTATAATATATAAAAAAAAATATAAAATAAAAAATTAAATTAAATTATTCACATAACTTTCATGCAATTATTATGACAGCAGCTCTTGTCACATTAATGCTGCCGTACAATTACTTACTAATTAATATGTGTGGTCAATAATTTTTTAATAAAATATTATTTAATATTTAAAATTAAACGAAATTAATATTTATATTCTTAAATTTTTAAAAAGTAATTATTAAATTTTTTATATTTGATTTCGTTTTAATAATTAGTCATTTTATTTTATTTTTTTTAATTTTTTGATAAAAAATTAAAAATTAAATAAAAAATAAATTAAAATAAATTATTTTTCTAAAATATCATCATCTCCAACATTTATATTTTTTTTAATTTTCATTTTATTTTCATTTTATTTCCTTTTATTTTCTTTTATAAAAAATTCATAATCATATATTTTCTTATTTTTTCTTTATACTGTGATTTTTTTTTCTTTTTCTTGCTTAATTAATAAATTAATTAATTGTGTCAATTTTGAATTTGTTGAAATTAATGAAAGTAAAATTTATATGTGAGTTTATTGAAATTAATGAAAGTAAAATTTGTACGTGGGTGTTATGATTAGTGAAATTATATGGAAAAATGAATATTTGATTGTGAAGAAAAGTGAAGAAAATTTGAGATATTTTTTAATTGAATAGTATGAAAAATAAAATTTAATAAAAAATTAAGAATATTTTTATTTTTTTAATAATATTTAACGGTCAGATAGACGAAATGATTAATTATTGTGACGGAATCAAATATTAGAGATTTAATAACTACTTTATGAAAATACAGGGATTCAAGTGTTAATTTCGTTAAAATTCATAAACTAAATAATATATTTTTTTTTTTATGAATATAAATAATTTAAGGATACATTTATTTCGTGGTCTTAGAAAATATTTTGGCAAATGTACAAAAAAGAATTCTAAAATTCTTGACAAATTCTTTATTAAGTCATTTCTCTTTTTGTTAGAATAATTAAACACTTTGGAGGTGTTTGATAACTTAATTTTCAAATTAAAATTTTAAAATCAAATAAAAATTTTGTGTAAAATTTTATTTTACAAAATAAATTTTATTAAAAAATTTAATTTAATTTAGCTTTTCAAAACTCTTTATTTAATAATAAATTAAGCATTAAATTCACTTAAAAATATTATATATTATATTGTTAAGAAGTTTTGAAACATTGAAAATTCAAATATTTACTTTATTTTTTATTTGAATCATTTATTCTCTCCTGACTAAAGTTGTTACATTTTCTGTTAGTTACATAAATCTGTCAGTGCTATTTTTAATTTTATTTTTGTTATATTATTAATTTTCACTTTCTTATTTTAATTTTTAAAAATCATATTTTGACATATGAGATTAATTAATTTTTGGTTCAATGCAAAAATTAAAAAATACTTTTTATTTTATTTTTTAATTATTATTTTATTTTAACAATATTAATATTTGTATAAATATCTTTTTTATTTTTATTTTATCTAAACTTTTTAAAAAACTTAAATAACAACAATGTAACCTCTTATTTTACTCATCATCTCTCTGTTTACCCCTCTCCTTCTTTTTTAGCACTTTTACTCTATCGTCTTTTGTCCTCCTCTTTTTTCATTATCGTCTTTATATGATATTGATTACTTAAAAATAGTGCAATATATGTTTTGTCCTAAGTTATTTATTACTTATTTTGAATAAAACTTTGATATTAAATTTAATTTTTTTTATTTTTATTTTTATTTATTTTATTTATATGTCTTTTATTTATAAAAGTTGAAATTATTTTTTTTTATAGATATTTATTTGTTTCTTTAATATAGAAAAAAGTTTTTTTATATTTTCAAAAATCAGATTTATCAAATGACATGATTTCAATTTTGAAAATAGTATATTTTCTATTTATGTATCAATTACAGCTGTTAGACTGAATATTATTACTCTGATAACTCGATCAATGAATTTTAGGAGATAAAACTTATTTTATATCCATCCTAATTATAATTTTTTTAATTATTTTTTTTAAAATGTATCATTGTTCTTGTGAATGGAATATTTCTTTTTTTTTTTTTTTATAAAAAATATATATATATTTTTAATATATTTTATCATTTTAAATAAATTTTACTCTCACACATTCATCTTACAAACCGATGTCTAAAAATCAGAAAGCTAATACAAACGCAACTTCGTTATATATATGATTGATTATTATTATTGTTTTTATAGCGCAAATCAAATCAAAGCTTCCATTTTATTTAATTAGTTTCATTTTTGCATAGTCATTGGACGTACCAATGTATGCAACCAACTAAATAAATAAAAATAAATAAATATTTCATGCTAATTTTGTATTTTTTAAAAATTAATATGTAAAATACCTAATATTTTTATTATGTATCCTTGACTCTCGAATTTCAGATTTTAATTTAACATGCCCATTTTTGAAAACGTTTTCCAACTGAATATATTTTTTAAAATAAATTAATAGGTGAGGATTATATTTATTTTCATTTTCATTTTTTGCCATTCTTTTGCCGTGTTGTTCCTCTAGGAAAGTGTCGTGACAATTGCTTTCCTTTTGAAGGAAAGAAGAAGAAAATACGGGTAATCAAGATCAAAGGCAAATAAACACCTTTATTATATAATTTTTTTTAATTAAATTTTTTTACTTAATTATATTTTAAATAAACTTTTTAATTTTTTAATTTGATTCAAATAAACTTAATTTAAATAGATTAAATTTTTTAATTTGACGGGTAATCAAGATCAAAGGCAAATAAACACTTTTATTATATAATTTTTTTTAATTAAATTTTTTTACTTAATTATATTTTAAATAAACTTTTTAATTTTTTAATTTGATTCAAATAAACTTAATTTAAATAGATTAAATTTTTTAATTTGAATCAAATTAAAAAATTAAAAAATATATTCTCTCCAAATTAAAAAATTTAAGAGTTAAAAAAAATTATTATTCTTTAATCCTTATGTGAAAATAATTGTGTCTATATAAATAAAATAGATGAAATATAATACTAATGACTTTATTTATAATTTTAAATCATTAATTATTGAATTTTAAAATATTATTTTTATCAAATATCATTAGTTTGATCTAAATGGAGTACAATTTTTTCAATAATCCCCTCACTAGCTCTTTCAACAATCATATTTAGTTGTTAGCAATAAATCATCAATAATTATTAATTAATGTTGGCTACGGACAGATAGCAATTGAAGGATAAATATTAATAATTAAAATTTTTAACTCTATTTAATTTATAAATTTAAATTATTATTCTTTTAAATTAAAGACAAATTTATTAGAAAAGAAAGGTTAGTAAAAAGGTTATTAATTTTAAAAGTTGTTTCAACAACTGCATTTAATGAGGGGAAATGCATGGGTTATTTAATAGAAATTTTTTAAATTTAAATTTTTATAGAAATTTTTATATTTATGAGTTTATATATATATATATATATATATATATATATATATATATATTTAAAAGAAATAAATTATAAGTTTTGTTTTAAAATAATATTTATAATTTAAAAGAAAATAAAAATATATATTTTAGATATTAAAAGTTATTTTTTTAACAAAATTTGTAAAAAAAATTTAATTTCAACATATTTTAATTTTAAATCTTTCGGTAAAATTTATTTTAAAAATTTTTAATTTTTAATTTTTAATTTATATTTAAATTTATAAATTTTAACAATTCAACAATTTAAAAATTAACTACAAATCTTAAAATTCAATTCTTAAATTTTTTTTATTTTATCTGATATTGCGCAGTTGGGCTTTGATGGGGAAGAATAAAAAAGAAAAATCACCTTCATATTTTGTTAGGTGGAGAAGAGGAAAGCAGGGTGAAAGAAAACCAGCCGAATTGAAATTAAATTAAATTAAAATTGATAATTTTTTTAATTTTTTAATTGATTTGATTTAAAAATTGATAAACTAAAAATTCAATTTAATTTGAGATTTAAGTTTTTTTTCGATTTCAAATTGAATCAAATCGAAATTATATATATATATATATATATATATATATATATATATATATATATTATTTTTTACCATTATTAAAATTAAATATATTTTATTTTATTTTATATATAAATATATTTTTAACCTAATATTAATTTAAAATTTTAAAAAATACCATCCATAAAAATTAATTAAAGATAAATAAAAAAAATCTAATTCTTGGGAAAAAATATAAATTTTGAGTGTGCTAATTAATGAAATAGACAAATTTTAGATTATAAAATATTAAATTATTTTTAAAAAATTTTTATTACTAATATTTTATTAGTATTTTTTCTTAAATTTATATATAAAAAATTATTAATTTAAAATCGATAAATTAAAAATATTTAAATCGAATCAAATGAAATTAAAATTAATAATTTAATTAATTAATTTAAAAATTTTTTAAATTAAAAATGTTAATTTAATTTAATAATAAACTTTCGTATTCACTAAATCCAACCCACGCCCACCCTGACCACGATCATCATTTCCTTTTGCAGTCTAATTTAAAGTGTAAAAAATTTCAACTTGATAATGTGAAATTGTCTATCAATTTATCTGTCATTTCATCCTTTCCTAGCCATTCAAACAAAATAAAATATTTCCCTTCTCTTTTCCTTCGCATCTTATTTTTAATCTTCCAAATATAATTAAAGAGTTAATTATTTAATTTAACAATAATAATTAATAACAATTAATTATTAGCAATCAAATTAAGACTAATAATTCATAATAAGTTATTCTAATTACAGTAAAATTTTTATAAATTAATAAAATTTTTATAAATTAATATTCGATAAATTAATAATCTCCATTATATAATAATTTTTTATAATTCTACCTTAAGTTAATAAATTAAATTAATAACTTCTATAAATTAATAAGAAATTTTTTTTTTGAAAATTTTTATATAATTATATAATTATATTTATATTATAAATTAATAATTTATCAATACTATATATATAATAAATTATGATATATATTTTATCAAAATATAACTTTAAAAACTATTTTAAATCTAAATAATTATAACCATTTTTTTTTCACTTCATTTAATTCATTATATATATATTTTTTTCAATTTATTTAGTTTATACTCAATTGATGATATATATTTTATTTTATTTCAATTAGTTCATATTCAATTGGTCACATATTATTTTATTTTATTTTAATTAATTCATATTTAATTAATCATATATTATATGATAAATTTTTATTATTATATACAATTAATAGTATTACACAAATAAATTATATATTAATAAAAATAAATATACACATACTTTTATTTTAATAAGTATATTTTATATATATATATATATTTTTATGTATATAAGTATTAAAAAACTAATTCCCCACTCTTCGCTTTCCCAGGAGAAAATCGTGTACTTTTCTAGATAGGGAAAGCGTCCAGTGGCAATGTTCATTAACTTAATTAGTTGTGATATTTATTGTCCTATCCAACAGCAGTTGTGGGATAGTTATCCTACAATTAAGAGGCATATCTACCTCTCATTCGGTTATTTGGAAAACAAAATCACATTCATATTCAATTATTTATATGGATTATATGAAAGTGAGATCTCCTTACCCTGCACTCTGATTAATTTGTCCTTTGACTTCTCACCACTCACTCACACACACACACACACACACACACACACACATATATATATATATATATATATATATATATATATATAGGATGTTTAAAATGAGAATAAAATATCGTTTTGAAATTTATAATACGTTAAATAATTTTTTAAATATTTAACAGATTAATTTAAAGCATTCTAATTAATTTGTCATTTGACTTCTCACCATATATATATATATATAATTTGTCCTTTAACTTCTTAGGGTTTATAGATCTACTTAAAATAAGAATATATATTGAAAATGTTTAGATCTACTTAAAATAAGAATAAAACGTCGTTTTGAAGTTTATAAAATACTAAATGATTTTTTGAGTGTTTGACAAATTAATTTAAAATATCATTTTAAAATTTAAAAATAGAAAAAATTTAAATTAAATATATCAATTTTTTTAAAATAATATTTTTAAAACTCTATTTTTCACTCAAATCTTTCTTGAAAATTTCATCCAGTTATTCACAAGAATGCAACATTGATTGCTATCTCTAAATTCCATGCACATTATCTTAATTTCAATGATAATTTTTAATGAATATTTTAAAAATATTCTTTAAAAATAATTATTTTATATAAAATATGATTATAAAATAATTACTTTAAATAAATATAAATAAATTAATTTAAAAATAAATTAATGAGAAAAAAGTAAAAATTTTAGTAGAATTATATTTCGTTATAATTACTATTATCTCAAATGATAAGTTATAATATACACTTTTTCACTTATTTAATTTATTTTTAAATTTATTTATTTAATATTATTTAAATTTTTATTTTTTAATTAATATATAACATAATGATACTCCTTAGAAAATTATATAAATCATTTTCAAAAGAATTTTTTATATAAATTTGGCTTGATTAAAATTTGAACAAATGACATTTCAACTCTAAAAACATACTACTTTAATATTATTAAATTAAATATTTATTGATTTTTAGATATATAATTTTTTAATAAATTTGATTCATTAGGACTCAAAATTAAAATCTCAAAATTTTAAAAATAATTTAATATGATTAAATAAAAGATTATTAATTTTTAATGAAATTAAATTAAGTGTAAAATCCATGTGATATTTTCTTATTAGTATCAGTAAGTATTTTTTTTTTTATTAGTACATAATCACCTAAATATATATTACCCTATTATCTGTAGTTGTGGGATAGTTATCCTACAATTAAGAGGCATACCTACTTCTCATATGAGTTGTTTGGAAAAACAAAATCACATTCATATTCTATTATTTATATGAAGTTCGTATAAAAGTGAGATCTCTTTGACTTCTCACCATATATATATTAATAATTATATAAATCAATCAATTAGAATTTAAACATATGAGCTTCCAACTCTAAAAACATAGGATTTCATTATTATTAAATTAAATATTAATTAATTCTTAAATTATATAATTTTTAATATAATTTAACTCTAATTAGAATTTAAATTTAAAATCTCATAATTTAGAAAATAATTTTAATATTATTAAATTAAAAACTTATTAATTTTATTTAATAATTTTTAATGAAATTAATATGATATGTTCTTATATAAATTGTAATTAATATGATAATTTGTCTTTCAATAATATTAAAATAATCGATTTATTTTATAGAAATATTTTAAATCAATACATCAACGTCCAATTAATAATTTGAGCTGTACAAGATAGTGATTGAAACACCTAGAAATCATTTTTTGCAGTTAAAAAATAATCCATTAATTATAAATGATTTTTCTATAATAATTATTTTAAATAAAATATAATTATAAAACAGTTATATTAGAGAAATATAAATAAATTAATAATAAAATAAATTAAATGAGAAAAAAATAAAATTTTAATAGGATTATATTTCATTATCATTTAATGTTTTATCAAAATTATCACTATTAAATAATTTATTTTATTTTTAAATTTATTTATTTAATATTATCTAAATTCTTAATTTTTATCGATGCTGTTAAAAAATTGAATTATAAATATTTTTTCAGAGAGGAAGTAACTTGCAATTAAATGATGATGTTGTTCTGGCCAGTAGAGGGGAAAAGAGATTGATCAGCGGGGAGGAAATGATAAGGGAAAAGAAGAAGAAAAGTAAAGAAAGAGGAGAGTGAGATTGGGTCTTTGCTGGGATTTGCTTGGATCTTTGCAAGTTGTAAAGAGGAGAGTGAAATCCAACGTGGCTCTTTGAGAACATGAAAATAATGTTTGAAATCATTATTAGGGTGCCACTTAGGATTTCCGGCAAAGTATAGGCTGGAAAATGAGAAGTAGGATTACTGTTGCAATTGAATCATTATTCAGGAATTTTTGAGTAAAAAATTAAAATCTAAGGATAATATTGAATTAAAAGTTAAGTTTAGGAAGTATAATTTAACCATGAGTCCCAAATAAGATGAAAAGCGTTTTGTTTCCTTTTTATTACAAAATAATTAAAAAAAAAAAAAAATGTGACACTTTTGTCCGGTAATATTAGGAGCTTTTTTCTTAAAAATAATAATAAAAAAAAAATACCATTTTATAACAAAATCTATTATTATTACCTGTTTATACTAATCGAGCATTTGATATCCATGCTATCTGACACAACGCATTCAATATCCGCTTTGTCTGACACAAGGCTCACACTATCTGACACAGCGCATTTAAAATTCGCGCTGTCTGACGCAGCGCATCCAAAGACTACGCTATATTTTTATTTTTTATTTTATTTTTTTTAAATTAATATTTTTAAAATTTTTATTAAATTAATTTAAAAATGCATGTCTTCAATTTTTTTTTTTATTTCAGTTAGCACAATATCTGTAAGTAATTTTTTTTTTAAATTAATACCTAAAACTAGTTAATAGTATTTTTATTAAAATCATGATAATATTAAATTTATTTAATTAAATAATTAAATTTTAAAAATAAATATTTTTGATGTATTATATTTTTATTGGTAAATTATTTAT
>CANXYC010762147.1:0-13354 GCA_948193065.1 Aleurites moluccanus | reverse complement strand
ATTAAAGCTGAATTGGAACCTAAAAAAGTTAGTATCAATATAGCAAAGGATAGAACAAATAGTATTGAAAATATGTGGTATAAGTGATGAACTATAAGTATAGCATATGAAATGTTCAAAATATGGTGAACAATAATAACACGTAGTATGAGTCACATCACATATGATATAACAGGTAAGTAGGGCCAATATGTCCAATATGCACAATTGTGCTAACCAATATATATATGGCGCAATAGCGCGAAACCAATAGTTACGTAAGAGTGATCGGCTCTCACGACTAGAGAATATAACTCCCCTCTTTAGCAAGGGTCAAATAGATACCAGTGTGCACACGGTCGACGGATAATCCCGCTACCCCGTTGTAGTAGCCCAGTTATGATACCATATGCAAAAGTCTCATATAATTGATATAGGATCACAAATAAAGATCAATTTCACATATAACAACTCATTTTCATGTCACAAGCATCATATAGGCATGGTAGCCAAAGTTAAGAAATGGGCCCGCTGGGGCCCAGTTTCGCTGGCACAAATGGCAAGTCAAATTACGGGTCCGTTTTAAGATTTTTGAAGAGTTTTTGGTTCTCTATATTATGAACATATTTAGGTGGACTATTTGATATCAATTTGAATCTTAGGGATAGGGGAAAGGATTGGGCCAAATATCGGGATAAAATACTTTTCAGGTTTCGAATCATAATAGTTGAAAGTTTAGGACAATTAAGATCAGTTCAACAGATCATTTTAGGTGCCAATTTGACATTTCAAATGAAATCAGGGTTTCTAGGTATCAAATCAATTCAAATGCATATGTTATGCCGTATGATGTATAAATGCAATAATTGTATATAAAAACTTACTTCCAAATTGTAGCTAAGGCAAGTAGCTCCTAGCTAACCGATGACCCCCTAACTGTCGCGGCAACTGGCCGACTGGTTCCTTCCTCGGGAGGCTCGCCTATATTTATATATATTATCTCTGTAAGGATTCAAATCATCACATAAACACACAATACACATCAAATTCACATATATTCACAATCAATGGTCACATTTCCTATCAAATGACAAATTTACTCTTTTTACACATATAGGCCATTCGACCAAAGATAATCTTGGGCTACAAATATTTAGACCTCATATTCTTTATACAACACATTAATTCACATATATATTAACATATTAAAGCAAGTTTGGGCTTACGTTTAAGCCTAGGTTTCATGCCAAAGCATTTTGAACTTTATAGGTCATAAAGACCTAAAATTAATTCAAACCCAAATCAAGCATACCGACCTCTTCCTATATGCTTCAAATACCTATCAATTAACCATATCACATACACCTAAAAAATTGCACACATATTTGCCTCATAAACCCTAATCCTAGCATAATGCAATTCGGCCCAAGGGGGCTAGATCACCAAAGCTTAATTTTTCCAATTAAACTTCCTAATTCCACAATTAAACACACCAATTTAATAATTCTAAACCCAATTACACAAGTTCAAATCAAATTCCTCATGGTTGCCCTAATTAGGTTCGGTTTTAGGGGTTTTTTCCTAATTCAACCTTTAATTTTCTAATTACACTTACAATTAACCAATTCAAGTCACCAATTGCACATCTAACTAATCAATTTCACCAAAACCAAACCAATTTCAAGTTTTTCTCAACCTATGGCATTCGGCCAAAAGGGGGTTTTCTCCCTTTAAGTTTATTCTTCAATTTTAAGTATTCAAACATCAATTCACCATGTCAATTAAAGATTCAAACATTCAATTGCAGAATTTTAGAAGAGATTCTACATCAAAACCCTAATTCCCATTCGGTTTCATGGTCCATTCCAAAATTGAAATTCAATCTAAAATTCATCATCCAAATAACAATAATTGCATCTATTTAACATCATTTATATTATCAATTGCTCAATTGAAACACAAAGTCATTTTCCCCTAATTTTTCCCCCATCATTTCGGCCATTATGGAATTTACCCAACTAAAAGTTAAATCCCTCAATTCAAGCATCCATAACAATATTTAAATGTAGATAAATCACTAACCAACCAGAAATTTAAACTTACCTATACAATCTCTTGAATGGCCGAACCTAATCTTCTCCAAATCTCCAACCAAAATGAAATTTAAGCTATGGTTCAAGAAATGGAAGATAAATGATGAAGATTCTCTCTCAAACTTAAGAAAAATTCTCCAAAGCTTGCTTGTTCTTCAATGGCTGAACCAAAAGAGCTCTTTTCTTCTTTTCTATGTGCTTGTCATGGTTTTTGGAGGAAGAAGAGGGAAAATGCTGATTTGTTTAAGTTATTGTAATAGATAGTGGACTTTTGCCACACAATCCCATACAACCAGTCTCATAAAGTAGACTTTAGAACCTATACATACATCCTTTAAATTGAAATGCACCAATACTTTGTTCCATTGAATCAAGATGAGTGAAAGTGCTATTTACTTCTTCCTCTTTCACTTTTACTTTAATTGGGTCCTTATAAAATATCAATTAAATCCCTAATTTTTATTTCTTTTTGCAATTAAGTCCTATCACTTTTGTAACCTAATTTGGCTACTTTATTTTATTTATTTATTTTATTATCATTATTTTATTTTATCCAAACAATCAATTAACTATTAAATACGCATGTAAGCACATCAAAATAATTTCAAATAAATTAACAGAAATTCCCGAAGGTCCTTAACTATACCAAGCTTGGTTAGGACTTGGTGTTACATTATGTTTGTTCCCATTTTTGGTCGTTAGACCTTTTGTCATTGTTTTATCAATTTTTATTGACTTTATGCTCATCCAATCGATTTCTAATATGTTATTGATATTGTCGATGCCATTATTCTGAAATGGTATCTATCGATGTGTTTATCATTTCTATTGACTCCAACTTTGTTTCATGTCTTTATTGATTCCAAACTACTTGAATTGTCATTGATTGATTGATTGATATTGAGATTGTTGAGATGGAGAATACAATTATTGCATAATGGTGTCCATCGATAAGTTTCTTTCTTATATTGATCTTAATGTGGTATGACAGAGCTACCGATCCTACAGGGTAGTGGAAAAATACTGTCGGCCTTGTGCACATTGTATTATTGGTACCCTAGCTAGGAAGGGTTATGGTCCTGGCCATAAGACCTGATCAGTCTTATGTTACTGATATTGATATACTGGAGATTGTATGTTCACATATAGTCCATATAGATGCTACTAGAGATTGTATAATTTCATATAATCCATCCCTTTATCTGTCTCTTTTCCTTATTGTACCAAACCTATGATATCTTTATTGGCCTATTTTGGCAATTTCTGTCATTGTTTCTGTAAAATGTTTATATCGAGGTTTTATTATCTTTGAACCTTCTGTTAACCTTATATTTATTGGCGATGTATATAGATTCACCGAGTATCTTATATACTCACTCTTTGCTTGTTTACCCATTTCAGGAGAGGAGTAGATTTGCAGAATCCTATCGTCTATCATCCGAGGATTTTGCATGCTGTAATTGATGTATATATACATTTTGCATTTTGGTATTTTGATGTTCATTATCTAACTGCTCCATGGGGTATGTATGGGTTAGCTAGGATATGAATAGTTGTATATATATGATGATAATATTTTATGAGATGTGATGATCATATGACAGGTTATATTAATTGTTATAGCCAGTAGCACTAAATGACAGAAAGAATTATATAATGAATTACAGTATAAAAGAATGGATGGTAACTAACTAAAATGGATAATATATTGATGGTTATAGATTATGTATGTGATACTGGGTTCTACGGGTGCCGATCACCATTGGCATCTCTCGTGCCCTAGGACCGTCGTGACTCAAAAATGGCTCATGACAGAGGTGGTATTAGAGCTCTAGGTTACAAACAGTGGAACTTAGGGTTACAGATGAATAGTACCCAAATTACAGAGAAATAGTGACTAAGTACAGAATGGGGTATAATTAAGTATACCATGGAGCATAGGATTTCCTTTGACGACTTTTACTGTTATCATCTGTTATATGTCATTATTCTGCGATTGTGTCATATCCTAAGCATGTTTTCATTTTTTCTGACAGATTACAGAGATATCCAACGATGGGGACGGAGATACCTATGAGGCAGAGGTTGCCTCCAATGAGTCATTGGTGAGGGAGATTTCAGTATCAGAGGGTCCATCTAGATTCTGATGGACTTCAGAGGGTACAGAGAGGGGCGTTGACCCCTGGAGAGTGGAGATGATGCGGGGTTTGATGGAGTTACGGAGAGAAATGGCTGATATAAGATGGGATCGTCAGCAGGTACTTCCACCACCAGCTCCAGTAGTAGTGCCTTCACCTATCGTACCAGAGGCAGTTCCAGTGGCACATGCTCTTGTGCAACCAGTAGGGGTTCTTGGGGAGCCTGCTGTACAGGGAGGCCGCCGAGTGATAGAGGAGGGTGGTTGTAATACCCTAGAAAGTTATAACTATTATGCATGAATTAATTCTCAGAGTGTGATCCATTAGTCTTGAAATGATGGGCAACAATTTTAGAGACACAGTTAGAAAGTGAACTTGAAACTTTTTCGAAAAGTGGCGGTGTCGGGAACACTGCCGAGAAATTAGCAGTTCGGTCAACGGAAGAATTTCTGAAATTGATCTAGGGGTAAAAGATTACTATAATTTATGTTTAATTTTGGTAAGAAGAAAGAAGTGAAAATCATTGAGGAACACTGAAAAAGTAACTAATGGCAAAATAGTAATTTTAAGGAAGTTAAAGGTGAATAGTGAAAATTGATCAGTCGGGGTTATAGAATGACTCCGAAACTATTTTTATAAGTAAGAATAAATTAAAATAAGCTTATTGACTCCCCACTCTGATATCTAATTCCAGACAGAATTGATAGAATAAATTACAGAAGATTTTGGACCAAAGTGTAATGGATGAGAATTTGGGGATTTAGTTGTAATTGACCAAATTGATTTTCTTTATATTTTGCCTTAGCCAATTTTTGCTCCATCTTCTTCTTTCTTCCATGCTTGGCCAAACTCATTTCCTTTCTTCTTCTTCATCTTTCTTCTTCATCTTTCTTCTTCATTTCTTCACTAAATCTTTAGAAATTTGATGGAAAAGTTAAGTTTTCACCTAGCTTAACTCATTTCCATCCTTAATTTGTAGAAAAGAGCAAAGGAAATCAAAGGAGGAGAGCTCGAAGATTTTGTCCACTTGGTGTCATTGAGGTAAGAATATGTTTTGTTAAGTTTAATTGATTATTTAGATGTTATTTAGGTTGAATTAGATGGGTATGTTGGTTAATTGCATTAATTGATGCAAATTTGATGAAATCCCTAAATTGGTTGGCTATTTTGAAGTTGTATGAAATAAGTTGTTGATTTAGAGTTCATTTATGTTAATTGATATTAGAATTAGTTAATTGGATGTGAATGGATAACTAATTGATGGATTAATTGATGTAGAATTGGAGATTTGACAAAGGTGTATTACAAAGTGACCTATATTGGCTATTTGGGAAAATTGGTGAATTTAGCTTGTGCAAAGGTGAGTTTACATTGCATCAAATTACATGCCTATTTGATTGAATTGATGAATGGAAACCATTTGTGAAAACCCTTGTTTGGCCGAACCACTTTGCCCTTCATTTGCCTTTGGATTTTTGCTTCATTTTGCTTGATTTTCCCTTGCCATTTGATCCCATTTTATTGTTGTTTAAATGTGTTTCTTGATACCTATACTTTGTTTGCCAATGTGACTTTGTATTGATTGAATTGGGCAAGTCAAATTTGCACCAAAACCTAACCTATTGGCTTGCCATTGTATGCCCACCTAGTGTTCGATGAAATGCCTAGTTCATTTGCCTTTAGCCTATGGGCTTGTATGCCATAGGCCTACCAATTGAATGTCATTGTCGCCAGCAACGTTGACATGCCAATTGACCTTCTGTTTTCTGCTATCGAACCGGCTTTTGTTTTATGTCTTTCCTTATTGCTAAACCCTTTATTATCGATTGTATATTGTATACGACATTGTCATTGATTATATTGATTACTGTACTGATTGATACCGAACTGATTGTTATTGGATTGATTGATATCTGAATGCCATTGTTGCTTATGGTATCCCTCGTTATTGACCCTGATATGGTTTGGCAGAGCTACCGATCCGACAGGGTAGTGGGGAAATACTGTCTGCGATGTGCACATTATATTATTGATTCCTTAGCTAGGAGGGGTTATGGTCCTGGCCATAGGGTCTGATCAACCTTATGCTCACTGATACAGATATGATACTGGAGACCTATATGGTCCATACTGATACGGATTACTGGAGATTATATGATTTCTTTTCATACAGTCCATCCCTTTATCTGTCTTTCCATATGTTACCGAGCCTATATGATATATTTTTGGCTTTACTGTACCTTGACATTGATACTGGACACTGTTATCCTATTAATTGATATCATTGTTTATTTGATGCCTATTGTTTATTGTGATGCATGAAAATTCACTGAGTATCATCTATACTTATTCTTTACTTGTTTACCCATTTCAGGAGAGGAGTAGATTGCAGATTCTTGTCTTCTGTCATTCTGGGATATCTTCAGATGTTGATCTGATGTATATTTTCTGGATTACTGTATTACTATTATTTTTGGTGTTCATTATCTAGCTGCTCCATGGGGTATATATGGGTTAGCTAGGACATGAACATATGTATATATTGATGATGATATATTGAGTTATATGATGATGCATGATATGATATATGATTGTTACAGCCAATTGCAGAATAATTACAAAATGCATGACAGAATAATAAAATAAATGGTAACTAATTAAAATGAATTATATATTGAGGTTTATAGATTGTACATGTGATACTGGGTTCTATAAGTGTCGGTCGCCATTGGCATCTCCTGTGCCCTAGGACAGTTGCGGTCCGGGAAACTGAGTCGTGACAGTGGTGTATCGATGTTTAGCTTTTTGAAGCTAAACTTGCCTGAGTTTAGGGGAGATATGGGTAATGACCCTGTGGATTTCTTGGAGGAGGTGGAGAAGGTAGTGAGGAGACTACTATGTTCTGAGTTGAGAGCTGTGGAGCTGGTTGGGCTATTACTGAAGGGTAATGCATGGACCTAGTTTTCTAGGAGGATGGAGCCTAGGCTTTATAGTGAGCATCCACCTTCATGGGCTGAGTTTCGGTAGGGTCTTATTGATGAGTTCATCACTGAGAGGGTGAAGACTCATAACTTGATTAGATTTGAGTAGTTTAATGCAGGGGGGACAGATCGGTAGAGGAGTACGCGGAGGAGTTTATCAGGTTGAGTAGATATGCTACTTATATTATTTTTACAGAGGCTGATTTGATCAGCAGGGTTTAAAGGGGTCTTCAAGCTGCTTTACATAATGCATTACTGGCTACTGAGTTTTCTTCCTTGACTACAGTGATTGATAAGGCTACATAGATGGAGGAGAAATATAAGACAGAGAGGGCAAAGAGGGACCAGAAGAGGAAAGGGGGTCCAGGATCACAAATTATGAGGGGGGAGAGCAGCTCCCATCCTAGGTAGGCAGAGCCAATGCCTAGGTTTGAGCAGAGATCATCAGCTAGTAGTCAGAGGAGGAGAGTGCAGAGTAGGGGACTGCTAGTGGTTTAGTCAGCACCTACCTACTCTCAGGGTTCTTCGAGACCAGTTACATAGACACCTAGTATTCCTATCTGTGGATTTTATGGTCGGAGACATGGAGGGGAATGTTGGAGATAGGCTGGTGCTTGTTTGAGGTGTGGCCAGCAGGGCCACTATGATAACAGATGTCCATTAAGGGCTGATTAGCAACCATCTATTACGGTTTCTCAGTCAGTGGGACAAAGGAGTCAGAATATGGGTAGAGAGGCATTAGGCAGAGGTCGAGGCAGGGGAGGACAGGCTCCCAGTGGTAGTCAGGCTCCAACTGGTAGGGGTCAGGGCAGAGTGTTTGCAGTCAATACCCAGGAGGCCCACAGAGCAAACAACATGGTTACAGGTACTATCTTGATTCAGAATGAGATAGCATATGCCTTATTTCATTCGGGTGCTACTCACTCTTTTGTGTCACCACACTTTGCACCTAAATTGAATAAGGAAAGGAGATTGTTAGATGTGCCATTATGATTGCTACTCCTATGGGTGTTAGTATTGATATGGATTATTATTATCTTGACTGCGTGATTGAGATTGATGATAACATCTTGCGTGCTGACTTGATTGAGTTACATGTATTAGAGTTAGATGTTATTTTGGGTATGGATTGGCTTGCGAGGCACCGAGCGGTTATAGACAGTTATCAGAAGAAGGTTAGATTTCAGCCTGAGGGGCAGCCAGAGTTTGAGTTTCAGGGTGATATTCGAGAGTTCCAGGTTAGCCTAATTTCTGCTATCCAGGCTAAGAGGATGATTGGGAAAGGTTGTTCAGCCTATTGGGCACATGTGATAGATGTACAAAAGTCTTCTGTACAGTTGGATCAAATACCGATAGTTCAGGAGTTTCCTGATGTATTTCCTAAGGAGTTGCCAGGATTGCCCCCTGATAGGGAGATTGAGTTTGAGATTGAGGTGCATGTAGGCACTGACCCTATATCTATTCCATCATATAGAATGGCTCTAGCTGAACTGAAGGAATTGAAGGTACAGTTATAGGAGCTATTGGATAGAGGGTTCATCAGACCGAGTAGTTCTCCTTGGGGTGCACCAGTACTGTTTGTAAGGAAGAAAGATGGCTCTTTGAGGATGTGTATAGACTACAAGTAGCTGAACAAAGTCACAGTGAAGAACAAGTATCCATTGCCTCAGATAGATGACTTGTTTGATCAGCTGCAGGGTGCCAACCATTTTTCAAAGATTGATCTGAGGTCTGGGTATCACCCATTGAAGATTAGGAGGGGTGATGTACCTAAGACTGCTTTCAAGACCCGCTATGGACATTACGAGTTCTTGGTATTGCCATTCGGGTTGACCAATGCACCGACTGCTTTCATAGATCTGATGAATAGGGTGTTCAGGTCATATTTGGATAAGTTTGTCAATGTATTCATTGATGACATACTTATCTATTCTAGGAGTGAGGAGGAGCATGCAGAGCATCTGAGGATTGTGTTGCAGACACTTCAGGAGCATCGATTGTATGCTAAATTATCTAAATACCAGTTCTGGTTGACCGAAGTATGTTTCCTTGGGCATGTGATATGCAAGGATGGTATTATGATGGATCCTCAGAAGATAGAAGTTGTTTCTAATTGGCCTCAGCCTACAAATGTTAAAGCGTTGCAGTTTTCTGGGTATGGCTGGATACTATAGGAGATTTGTGAAGGATTTCTCCCGGATTCCAGCTTCATTGACTAGATTGATGCGGAAATAGGAGCGTTATGTATGGACTGATGAGTATGATCGCAGTTTTCAGACCTTGAAATACTACCTTACCAGTGCTCCAGTGTTGGCATTGCCAGTGGAGGGGGAGAAATTTACGGTGTATTGTGATGCTTCACGGATTGGTTTGGGATGTGTATTGATGCATATTAGTAGGGTAATTACTTATGCTTGTTGTCAGTTAAAGAAGCATGAAGCAAATTATTCGGCATATGATTTGGAGATGGCAGCGATGATTTTTGCCTTGAAGATTTAGAGACACTACTTGTATGGATCGAAATGTGAGTTATATACTGATCATAAGAGTCTACAGTATATACTTCAGCAGAAGGATCTGAATCTTAGGCAACACAGATGGGTGGAGCTACTAAAGGATTATGATTGTGAGATCTTTTATCACCTGGGTAAAGCCAATGTAGTGGCTGATGCTTTGAGCAGGAAATCGATGGGCAGTCTAGCTCATATTGTGATTGGTAGGAGGCCATTGATCTGAGAGATGAGGGAGTTGACAGATTTGGGAGTGGAGTTAGATTTGGGTTCCCAGGATCGGAACCAGGCTCTTATGGCCCAATTTCGGGTGAAGTCACTCTTACTTGATGATATTAAAGTGGCTTAGGACAGGGATCCTTATCTATTGAAGCTTAAGGGAGAGGTACAAAGTAGGAAGATGACAGAGTTTGCAGTAGAGGATGGGGTACTGAAGTGTGGGAAGTTTATTTGTGTACGGGATCTTGATGGGCTACGGGATTGGATTATGAGAGAGGCTCACTATTCAGCATATAGTGTACATCCAGGGATTACCAAGATGTATCATGATTTGAGAGATTGGTGGCCTGGGATGAAGAGAGATATGGCTCAGTTTGTGTCTAAATGCTTAGCCTGTCAGCGGGTTAAGTTTGAGCATCAGAAGTCATCAGGGTTGCTTCAGGAGATAGAGTTGCCGGAGTGGAAATGGGAGTAGGTTACTATGGATTTTGTAGTTGGTCTACCGAGGACTTCGAGAGGTTATGATTCTATATGGGTGATTATAGACCATCTGATGAAGTCTGCTCATTTTCTGGAGGTTAAGACCAGCTACACGGCAGCTCAGTATGCACAGTTGTATGTGGACAAGATTGTGCGACTTCATGGAGTTCCTTTGATGATTATATCAGACAGGGGTACACAGTTCACTTCTCGGTTTTGGCAAAAGTTTTAGGAGGCCATGGGTACCCAGTTACGGTTTAGTACTGCTTTCTATCCGCAGACTGATAGGCAGTCGGAGAGGACAATGCAGACTTTGGAGGATATGCTTAGACTGTGTGTTCTGGATTTCAAAGGTAACTGAGATTACTATCTTCCATTGATTGAGTGTCATGACCCAACTTAAGAGCCGCGACGGTCCTAGAGTACGGGTATTGCCTAAGCTACCAGTACTACAAAGAACCCAAGTAACTGTACTATATGGCATGCAATTCAATAACAAGCTTAATATATCTTGACAATTATATAAAAAAATTGGGCAGCATCTCCTCTATATAAGGATTATGCCCAGCTGAAAAACAAGCAAATAACACTTCCACTATATACTTCAACATCTATACACAAGTCAAGGATCCCTCTGGATCTCCAATAACAACTCAAAATAATCATATGTATATCATATCATATCATTCATATCATCATATATGAATATATCTCCATAGTATAACTCATATGCAAATTATAAGATGCAAACATACATATATACATGCCAATCCTTAATTTACAGTACAATGGAATCTCTATACTGTACAAATATTTACATATATCTTTGGAACTGGAAATTTACATGATTCAAATATCACAATTCCACGGCGAGGATAGGAAGTGCCTATGAAATTTGGGCCTCATAGCTGACCTAAAAATGATGACCACTGAAGGGGGTAAGTATAAAAATACTCAGTGAATCCATATGTATAAAAATGCAGTAAATACTATATTACCAATAGTCGCCCTTATATGGCCTGTAGAATCAATATAAGATAACAAGTAAAGGAAATAACAAGTATCTGTATCAATAATCATATGAGTAATCATATCAATATTCAATATACAAGTCAATGCACATATGATATAACAAGATCGAGTCATATTCAAGTTCATTTGCATTGTTTGTAATAGGCACGATAATCAAGTGCTTAATTCACTACACGCAAAGGGGATCAGCCTTTACAACTAAGGAATAGTACACACCCTCCCTAGTAAGGATCAATTTATGAATACTAGAGAATATTACACCCTCTCCAGCAAGGGTCAACTTAATTAACACCGGTGTACACACGGTCGATGAAATTTTACACTACCCATCGATGTAGTCTTATTTTAATATCATATATTTGTGCCTCCATATAAACATTAAATATAACACAAATAGAACTTATATAGTTTTAGAATGATCATATATACATATATAAAGAATAATGGAACAAATTAGGAAGATGTCAATAAAAGGCCCGACGGGGCCCAGTTGCGCTGTCGCAACTGGCACTCGCCGTTACGGGTCCGTTTTGGGATTTTTGAGTAGTTTCTGGTTAACTAGATTACCAAAGGAATTAGATGGACCATGAGGTACCATTTCGAAGCTTAGGTTTAGACTAGATGATCGGGCCAAGTGGTGGCCCAATTGGCTTTTTGGATTTCATTTTATAGACCAGCAAAGTTTAGGTCAATTGTAGTCATTTCGACGGGCTTATTTACAAGCCAATTTGCACTGTTTGGGTTTTTAGGTATCAAGCTCTATTTAATTGGCTCCAATGAAATATTATAGCATATATAATGCAAATCATGCATGATTATACATAAGGACTCACCTTTTATGCAATATATCTAGTTAGCCCCCAAAACACCGACAGTAGCCCTAGTCGGTCTGTCGTCCGACACTCCGAGTTGGAGTTTTCGACGGTTCACCTATTTACACATATAACACTCTGGTAAGACTATATAACATTACAAATCACACAATTCACATAAACAAACATCAAAACACATCAAATCACATAAGGTATATATATTATACCTTATAAATTTCACATTGCACATTTCACACTATTTCCATTCTTTTATGCAATAACATACATCTATTACCATAATTAACTCACATTATACATACTTATCAATATTTCACCAAGTTAAGAACTCAAATATACTTGGTTCATCATTTCATATCAAACATACACTATATTTCAAACTTAGCTTTCAAGTACTCAAATCAATCATTCTTTACATATCAAAACCTATACATTTCTATCATTTTCAACACTTAACCATATTCAAACTTTACTTCATTAATCACATTAGTCTAACACCTTAAACTAACAAACTCAATCTTGTCCAACTTAAGTAAAATTCATACCATTCATCCATTTTTCAATGCCATTCCATCCAATAACATATAAATGCATCAAATATATAATATTCATCCATTTAAACCTAACAAACATCAAAGTACACATCCACCATTCATGTTCATCATTTCGGCCAAACTAGAATTCCATACAAATGGAATCCTTTCCATCATTTAATCACCAATTCAATACATATACATCAATTTCAACTCATTCTATCATTTAAACCTATAAAATAACAAAATACAAATCCAATCCTAATTCATACATGGTTCAGCCTTGCTAACTTTCCTTCCAAATCAATTTGTTTCAATTATTCAACCATCAATTCATGCTATACACATCAAATAAACAACATTTGAAGGAAATAATCCATCAAAACAACACTTTGATTTCAAGTTCTTCCTATTAGGGTTTCAATCCAAGTTTTTGAATTCTAACCATACAAAATAAGTTTTGATCACTAATAAACATCAAGGAATATCATACAAACATAATTGAATCAAAAGAATTCCAAAACTAACAACTTACCAAAAATTCTTCAAAATCTTCTTT
>CANXYC010761899.1:0-20588 GCA_948193065.1 Aleurites moluccanus | reverse complement strand
AAATCAACTGGGTGATTTTGTTAGAAATAATTTTGAGGCTCCACACGCCCCGGATTTGGTCCTTCTTTAGCTCAAAGAGAACTAAAGAAATTTGGGCTCCACTCGCCCCGATTTGGTTATTCTTTTAAACTCAAAGAGAGTTAAAGAAATAAGAAGAAATTGGTTTATGAGAGAGAAATAGAGGAAATCTGAGAAGGAAATTCAACTTCAAGTGATTTCGGTGTGTAAAATATGAATGAGGGGCCTTGTATTTATAGGCAAAGGGTCTGCCACCGGAGGGGGGCAGCGGCACCGCCGTGGCCTTTGGCGGCACGATCAGTGAAGGAGGACAGCAGCAAAAGGGTGGCGCGACAGGCCACAGCGGCACCGCCCAGAGTGGGTGGCGGCACAGCCTCCTAGTCAGGGCGGCACTGCCCTGGCTTGATGGTAGTGGCCCAAGTTCGATTCTGATCGGACGAGTTTCTGAGTCCGTCCGAGTGCGGGCTTGGTTCCTGTGAGTGCCGGTCGGCTTGGCATAAGTCCAAGGGGTGCGAGAAACCAGTGTTCACAGTTGCCCCCATCACGGTTGTCCATCTGGATGACAGACGTGATGTAGGTGAACCAGGTTGTTCTTGTCTGCTCAGAATAAAAGAAATACATTCTGATCAAATCTTGAGAGGTCTGAAGGTATATGAGTGCAATTTGCCATGCTTCGCACAGCTTCCAATTTTTATGGCGGGACTCATTTTATGTGGGAGGTATGCTCTCTGCATCCTGCTAGTTTGAACTGGGAGGTACTCTCTGTGCCATACTGGTTTGAACTGGGAGGTACTCCCTGTACCCTGCTGGTTTGAACTGGGAGGTACTCTCCATACCCTACTGGGTTGAACTGGGAGGTACTCTCTGTACTCTGCTGGTTTGAACTGGGAGGTACTCTCTGTACCCTACTGGTTTGAACTGGGAGGTACTCTCTGTACTCTGCTGGTTTGAACTGGGAGGTACTCTCTGTACCATGCTTGTTTGAACTGGAAGGTACTTTCTGCACCTTGCTGGTTTGAACTGGGAGGTACTCTCTGTACCCTGCTTGTTTGAACTGGAAGGTACTCTCTGCACCTTGCTGGTTTGAACTGGAAGGTACTCTCTGCACCCTGCTGGTTTGAACTGGGAGGTACTCTCTGTACCCTGCTTGTTTGAACTGGAAGGTACTCTCTGCACCTTGCTGGTTTGAACTGTGAGGTACTCTCTATTAGCTGTCCTGAAAAACCTGCTATTAGGAGTTTAGCAATTGGTTTATCTGAGGTTCCTAACTAGGTTCTATAGGCATTTGCTGCCATTGTCATCTGTTGGAGTAAACTAAGGATGTTATATTCAGACATACTGTAATACCCTAGAAATTCCTAACTCACATGCATAATTTAATTCTTAGTATGTAGTTCAAAAGTCTTGAAATGATGGAAAATAATTTTAGAGACATAGTTAGAAAGCGAACAAGTTACTTTTCCGAAAAGCGACGGTGTCAGGAACACTGCTGAGAAATTAGCAGTCCGGTCAACAGAATAATTTTTGAAGTTGACCAGAGGGTAAAAGATCACCATAATACATGTATAATTTTGGTAAAAAGAAAGAAGTAAAAAACATTTAGGAACACTGAAAAAGTAACTAATGACAAAATCATAAATAAAAGGAACTTTAAGGTGAATAGTGAAAATTGGTCCGTCGGAGTTACAGAATGACTCTAAAACTATTTTTATAAATAAGTATAAATTAAAATAAGCTTGTTGACTTCTCACATTGGAATCCAAATCCTGACGAAATTGACAGAATAAATTACAGAAGAAGTTGGGGTCAAAACCTAAATACTTGAAAACTTAAGGACCAAAATATAATTTTCCATAAGATTTTAGTGTAAAAGCCATACTTAGAAATTTTTGGCTCATCTTCTTCCTTCTTCTCTTCTTTGGCCAAACCAAGCGCCACCATCTTTCTATCCATTTCTTCATCAAATTTCTTAGAATAAATCATAGAAAAATTGACTTCCAACCTTGTTCTATCCATCTCTTCCATCAATTTGCTAGAAAGTTCAAAGGAAACCAAGGACTAATTGAAGGAAGGGTTCGGGTTCATCACTTCATTAAGGTAAGGATGTGATTTTCTTAGCTTAATGGTTCAATTAGATGATATTTAGATTGAATTTGATGGGTTTTAGGTTAAATTACATCAATTAATGCAAATTGATAAAAATGCCTAATTTTTCCTAACCTAGTGAAGTTGTATGAATGAGCTATGTCAATTAGTGTTAGTTAATATTAATTGATGTTAGAATATAGCAATTGGTGGTTAATAGACAACTAATTAGTGATTAATTTGATGTAGAATTTAAAATTTGGCAAGGTTAGCCTATTTGGCTCATTTGGAGAATTATGGGGAAAATCAATTTTCCAAAGAAATTTGGAAGCTTAAGTGAGTCTTATATGCATCAAATAACATGTCTATATCATTGGAATTGAAATTGAAATTCATATATGAAACTTGAATTTTGGCCGAACCTAGAAGTACTATTCATGCCCTTATATTTTGCTTGATTTTCTTCATGAATTTCATAGCCATTTTGATCCAGTTGATGTTGTTTAATCTTGTTTCTTTGATACCTATTGTGTCATTGCGAATGTGGTTTGTTGTTGATTCAAATGGGCAAGTCAAATTTGCACCATAACCTAACCAATTTGTTTGTCATTGTATACCCACCAAGTTTTTGTGAAAATTCCTAGTTCATTTTGTCTTTGGCCTATTGTTTGCATTCCATAGGCCTACCATTTGAATGACATTGTCGCCAGTGAAGTTGGCATGTCAATTGGCCTACCTTTTTTCTTTGCCGATCCAACTTTTGTTCCATGTCTTTATTGAATACCAAACCAATTGCCTTTGATTATATATCACCTATAGCAATGTCATTGATCTTATTGATAATTGATTGATTGATATTGAGCTTATTGATATGGAGGATACCATTATTGCATAATGGTGTCCATTGATACGTTGTTTCCTTATATTGATCTTAATGTGGCTTAACAGAGCTACCGTTCCGACAGGGTAGAGGGAAAATACTATCAGCGATGTGCACATTATATTATTGGTGCCCTAGCTAGGAGGGGTTATGGTCCTGGTCATAAGACTTGATCAGTCTTATGCTCATTGATACTGATATGCTACTGGAGACTATATGTTCGCATATAGTCCATACTGATTCTATTGGAGATT
Organism: Aleurites moluccanus; assembly: GCA_948193065.1. Taxonomy (NCBI): domain Eukaryota; kingdom Viridiplantae; phylum Streptophyta; class Magnoliopsida; order Malpighiales; family Euphorbiaceae; genus Aleurites; species Aleurites moluccanus. Next base: position 17,351 of record CANXYC010761899.1, on the reverse strand, counting down.
ATATGATTTCATACAGTCCGTCCCTTTATTTGTCTTTCCATATGATACCGAGCCTTTGATATATTCATTGACTATTCTGTAACCTGTTACTGATTCTATATATTGTTATATTGACCTATTGGTTCCATTGTTTCATTGTTACCTATTGATTATTTAATGATGCATATAGATTTACTGAGTATCTTATATACTCACTTTTTCTTTGTTTACCCATTTCAGGAGAGGAGTAGATTGCAGAATCCAATCGTCTGTCATCCGAGGATTTCTGCTAGCTGTTTCTGATATATATATTTTGAATTCTGTACTATTTTTTGTGTTCATAATCTAGCTGCTCCATGGGGTATGTATGGTTTTGCTAGGAAATGAACATGTATATATGTATATGATGATATTATGAGTTATATGATGATTATATGATATGATATCATAACTGTTACAGCCAATCGCACTAAATTACAGAATGAATTGCAGAATAATAGAATGGATGGTAACTAAGTAAAATGAATAATATATTGTGGTTTATAGATTATGCATGTGATACTGGGTTCTACGGGTGCCGGTCGCCATTGGCATCTCCCGCATCCTAGGACCGTCACGATCCGGAAATGGGTCGTGACACATACTATCTAAGTTTCATTCATAGACAGATAAGGCATTGAACCTAGACTGATATTGGGTCAATTTTCTAGCCCTAAGTCTGGAGCTATAATCCTAGGAACAAGATTCTGCCAGGTTAGTCTACTAATTTGAGGAACTTCTTCCTATTTGAAATCTTCTTCGTCAGAAGTTGTTTGGTTTTGTTCTATAGCACTGACGTTCCTGGATTGAGGAGTGTCAAGTGCTATATGTCTAGAGGATTTAGAGGTATTTTGGGAAGTAAAAGCTTGCCCTACCCTACTTTGAAGGTCTCTAATGGCATGAACAAACTCAAGTTTGTTGGTTTGAAACTATTGTTGACTATTTTTTGAAACCTGAAAGGGTTTGAAGACTAGATTTTTGAGTTTTTTGTCTTCTAATCCTATAGGTTTGGAAACAACAGTAGAGGAGACAACTAACTTTTGGATCTGGCTTTCTATCCTAGTTAATTGTTTTCCTATTGTTTGAAGATTGGCATTTGAAAAGTTGTTCTGAAGGACAATATTCTTAATATTTCTAGAATTTTCATCCTGAACTTTTTTGAATGGCACAGCATCTATCTCATATTCGTCATAAGGAATAGAAATTTTTCTAAAATGAGGGTGTTTAGATTGAATAGTTTGACCATCTACCTTCCATTCAGGGAGTTTATTCCTAGAGGTGACAGGATTAACAAATTTTTTTTGAACTTTTGAAAGGGTATGCAATATTATTTTAATTTACATAAATCTCAAACCAATCAAAAAACCTGATTTGAACTTTATGCTCGTTACAAAAAGCATAATATTTTTCTTGAATTTCATTTCTGGTTTTCAAGAAGTTTTGAAAAAAACAAATCTTTTTTGATTGGTTATTTTTTGAATAAAAATCTTCATGGAGAAGTTTTTTTTTAATTTGAAAATTCTTTTCAAGGACATTTATTTATGCTTCAATGTTTTGGGTGATAGCAGAGGGTGTGGGAGAAGAAGGTGGGGACTCATGTTCTTCTTCTGGGTTTGGAGACTGCCTATCAGTATATATTGGTCTTGGTATATTTGTCTAGTAGTCAACGTTTTGAAGTATAGAGCTGGGTATTTCTCCAGTATATCTGGGTATATCAGATGTAGAATACCTAGGCTGAACTATTTGAATTGGTTCTTTTGGAGTATATGGGGCATATATGACAGAAAGAAGTTGGGAAACTTTTCTTATGTCAATGGTTGAAGAGGTAGATGCACCGTCAGAAAACCTGGATGATGTAGAGTTTCTGGCAAATGTGAGTTTAACACTACCATCAAAAAACCGGGTTATATTTCTTAGATTTGAATTGGGTTTAGTCTGTTTTGGGGCTTCAGGTTGGGTAGCTCCTTCTAAAGTCCAATCTTCTGGTAGGGTAATGTCTTTCCGTTGAATTTTTCTTAGGATGACCGTGTTGGCTTTTGAAATGTCAATTTGAAGCAAAATAATTTCTCTTTTTGGTGAGTGTTGGATGTGTTTTGAAGCAAAAGCAGATATCATTGCCTTGTAATGAATTTTGAAAATCAATGCTATTGGAATGGATCCAGCAAGCATTTTATATTTATGAGTCTTGATTTGAAAAACTATACTCTTTAAAATGTTTTTATCATTTAAGGAGATAGTTATGTTTGGATAACAATTAAAGTTGATCATTCCTTTGTTAAGGCTGGACTCTACAATTCCTAATAAAAAATCAATAAAGTTGAAAAACCTAGCATCTTTTAGGACTGTTAAGATTGAGGTATCTAATCCTTCTCTAGTTAAGGATTTAATAGCTACCTGGATAGATCATATATGATCAAATAAAAAAAACCCAAAATTTCAAAAAAATTAATTAAATTGAATTGAAATTTAAAAAATTGAATCGAACAGATTATTCAATTTGATTTGGTTTGATTTAATTCGATTGGTTTGATTTACTTTTCTAATCAGATGCTCAGTGACAAAAATAATAATAATAAATGTTATGTCAATTTTGATACTGAAATTCTGATCGAATTTCAATTTCGTGTTAAATTTATTAAAAATTAAAAATATATGTATAAAACTGCCACAATTTAAAATTAATGATAAAATTGTAATTTTACAAATAGTTAATTTTTTTTTTAATTAACTCTTTAAATATTTAAGAATAATTTTATATCTAAAATAAAAATATTTTATATTTATATTGTTAATTTAAATTATTTTTAAAATAAAAATAAAATAAAATTTTGGATTGGCCTGGACTCTTCTAGGCTTAGGTATTTGGACCCATCCCGATAGGGTTTGGCCTCTCTCTCTCTTTTCTTTATTATTATTTTTTTTTTTCGAAAGAATCCAAGTGGGTCTCGTAGGAGTTTGTGTTGCATATAGGTCGAGTTACGCAATAAATTGACTAAAGGAAAAGATTTTAAGTCAAATTGAAGAGAATTTACGAGTTTTAAATAAAAGATTTTAAGTCAAATGTTAGGATAATTTGAGATTGTTTTTAGGGTTTTAGTGAGAGAAGCTCCTCATTCTCTATAGAAAAATTATTTCTTTCTTGTTATAGATTTTTTTTAGGTTGATAATAATGTTTAAATTTATTTATTTTTAACATATATGATTTTCTTGTATATGTATTCCTTTTTTTATGGTTTCTTTATTTGTTTCTTTATTTATTTTTTTATGATGGATTTTATTTTTCTACAAGTTTATTATTTGAAAGATAGTTTAATTAGAATTAGAAGTGACAAACGAGTCGAGTCGGATGGATTCAGTTTGGATTGCTTTAAGTTTGAGTTAGTTCGAATGTTATTTTTTTTAGACGGATCATCTCGAGTTGCAGACGAATCAAATTATATATCTGATTGATCGAAAGAAAGATTTCAGATCAAATTCGATTGATTTGTGGATTGTGAGTCGAATCGAATCGAGCCACCTAAAAATAATTTTTAAAAAATATATATTTTCATTTTAAAATTTTTTATATGTAATTTCAAAAAATAAAAAAAATAAAGATACAAATAATCAAATATATAATTATAATTATTAAATATATACAATTTTTATAATTTACGGATATAAGTAAAATTATCAAAATAGTAAACTACTAATATTCTAATAATATCTTAAAAATTTCATGTTTTATTTATTATATATTTTAATAGTTATTTAGCTAGTAATTTTATAATTAAAGTTTATTTTTTATATTAAGAAATAAAAACTTAATATTATGAACTTATCATTTACTAAATTAATAATTATTATTTAATAATTAATAAATATTAATTATTAATTATTTTTAATTATTTTGTTATTACTTATATTTTAACACTACTTGTAATTAGTTATCATTTAGTATTTATATTAATAATTAATATTTAATAACTATTATTTATTAGTTATTACTAATTAATTATTTATTACTTATTAATAAGCACTTATAATTTTTTAATAATAACTAATTATTTATTATTATGCACTTGTAATATAATTTTGAAATTTATAAACTAAATGTGAGAATTATATACTTTCTATTAAATTGTAGAATATATAGAATTTTATAAATAACAATTAATAATGTAACAAATAAATTTTTAATAAGGTAATTAATAATTTTTTTAAGACTATACAAAATCCTATTTGAATTGTATATATGAAAATTAATATAAAATTTAGTTATAATCTTGTAGGAAATCCTATTTAATAATTATTTAGTTAGTAAATTTTATAATTAAATTTATTTTTTATATTAAAAAATAGAATTTAATATTATTAACTTATCATTTAGTAAATTAACAGTTAGTATTTAATAATTATTAGTTATAATTAGTTAATTTATTATTACTTATAACTTAACACTTATAATTAGTTATTATTAATTAATTAATTATTATTTAACACTTATATTAATATTTAATACTTAATAATTACTACTTATTTTTTTATTAGTTATCACTAATTAATTATTTATTACTTATTAATAAGTATTTGTGTTAGTTATTAATAGCTAATTATCTACTATTTAGCACTTTGTGATATATTTTTGAAATTTATAAATTAAATGTGAAAATAATATAATTGTTATAAATTATATTATGTATAAGAAATTATAAATAATAATTAATGATGTAACAATTAAATTTTTAACAAGGTAATTAATAATATTTTTATTTTTATTTTTTTAAAGTTATATAAAATCCAATTTGAATTATATATATGAAAATTAACATAAAATTTTAGTTGTAGTCTAGTAAGAAATAAAATATTAAAAATTATAAAAAAATTTAAAAAGTATATGTATTATTTAAATATAAAATTCAATTAACTTGAAATTAAATATAAAAATTTAATAAAATTAATTTAAAATCTATTTTAATGTGCAACTTTACAAATATGTAATATTATATCAATTGATTTATAAAAATAAGTAAAATTATTAAGATAATAAATTATTAATAATATCTAAAAAATTTAAATTAATATATCAATATTTTATTATATATAACTAGATATAAGCTCGTATTTTCTATAATTTTATTTATTATATATTTTATTAAAATATCTTAATATATGTCAATTATTAATATTAATTGTTTATTAATTTGGATTGTTGGGTTCGGATTAGATGCAATTTAAACGGATTACGAGTCGGTCGAGTCATCGAATCAGATCAAGATTTGTCACCCCTAATTAGAATTGCAAGTTTTATTTTTTACATCAAATCTATGTATATTGATATTTAGATTTAATTTGCATAAAAATCATTAAAAGAGTTGAAAAATGATAATTATTATTTGCCGTTGTGTGTAATATAATCTTTTAAGTTGATATTATTACTATAATTATTTGTATTTATGATTTGGTTTGATATTAGTTTTAAAAAATTACAATATTATTGTAAGTTTTCATAATTCTATATTATTCTATTTATAATTAATGAATATATATAGAGAGAGAGAGAAGTACGGTTGAATATATTTATGTTTTAATAGAAAATATTAAACTTATTGGATTTAAATTTTGCAATTCTTACATGTTATATCTCTCATCATCACAATTACAGTATTCATTATATTTATATATATATTTAATTTTTTGTGCATGGGACAAATTGAGCTGATTTTTTTTTTTTAGAGAAAAAGAAGTTGGACAGCTAGTTGGAATTTGTCATATAGCAAGCTTGATCTATGCTGTATTTGCTAAAATGGTACAATTACAGAGAAAGCAATAAATTGCAGAAAATAATAAGAGCAAAATTCCAATATTGGTGAAGCAAAATCTAATTATCTAGGAATTGCCAACATACATGTGGGCTATGCTTGTGTCTCTAGTGTAAAAGATTTCACATAAACCAAGTACACATCAAGATAAAAATAAATAAACATTCAATATAATAGTTTTTTATTTTTTTTTTCCCCATAAGTATCAAAAGAGAAAAATCTATTTTCCCCTATATTATTGTGTACCTAATATTGTCACTTATTTTTGGGTATGAGATGGGTTAGTGACAATATGGGCAATAAGGGGATAATTTTGGGCTTCAAAATTGATTTTTTTTTCTATCAATAAATTATGGCCATAAGAAAAGAAATGGTTTCACCTTAATTTAAGGCTTTACCTATTCTTCTCTCTTTCATTCCACTTATATGTGTACTCTCTATAGATGTTGATCACACATTAAAGCTAACAAAATAAATTTCACTTTCTCTCCTTTTTCTTAAAGCAAAGAAAGAAAGAATAAATAAATAAAGGGAGGTAATGGTCCCTGGTAATGTGCATGTGCATTGTCTATTAAGTGTTTGAAGGTTGAATTGAACCCCTAAGGTTTGTCCCCACATATCATGCACTTGACCAACTCTATTCTTTGTTATAATTAAATATATGTGACCTACACTATTTTTAAGCCAATGGGTTTTTCATTTTATTTTATTTATTTATTTATTTTGTATCCAAAGTCCAAATTATAGTGTATAGAGCTATTTCCTAGCACTTGTATATTTTACGTTCTACTTGCTTGTGACCTGCACTATTGTTCTACCAATTTTTATTTTAGTGCTTGCTTTGGAGTTTGATGCTACATAGAAGAAATGGGTAGGCATCTATTTTTGCCTTTGTGTTAGCCATACAAAAGAATGTGTATAAGTGTATTTCTATTTTTTTTATAGTGTTCAAGGGAGAAGGATTTTCAAATTTGAATCTCTCCATCTATTAAATGATAATGAATTATCATGTAATATAATATACAAAATTAAGTTAAGAAATATATATGGTTTTCTGTCATATAATTTAAATATATTAGATCTCTCATTAATAATATTTTATTTATCCATTTGTTTTTAGTAAAAAAATCTTAATCAATAAAATAGAAAATAAATTTATTTGTCTAATTAATTAATTTTATATTTACTTGAATTAACTTTATGATAAAAATATATATAATTTGAGTATACACCTAATTTTTTTTTAGCATATTTGATTCCAAATGAGATTTAAATTTAAAACTTTTCAATTCTAGACAATTTTAATACCACTTTATTAAAGATTGATTAATAATTTAGACCAATTTCATTTTGTCTCTAATATCAAAAAATTAAAAATATTAAATAAGTTCTTAAATTTGAGTCTTATGAATAAAAAAAAATAGATATTATAAAAAAATTATCTTCTTATGAGTCCCTTTCAGTTTTAATGTAGATTAGTCAAACTTATGGCATTTGGATAAAATATATATATATATATATTAAAATTGTGTATTAGCTTCCAGTAAATGAACCCATCTCTTTGTTTGTCTAAAAATTCCTTCACCAAGCTCAAAGCCTATAGGTTTGAACTTTCCTGGAATATAGAATTATTTTGGGATAAGAAACAAGTCACAAATCTCTAAGGAAATCCAACATGTAAGCATAAATTCAGTACAAGGAGAACATGCAATGGGGAGGGAAGTACTATAACCATCTAGGTATATGCACAACCCTTTTTTAGAATAAAATTTCAGGAGATTTTACATCCCAATAAAATTTCAACATCTTTAAACAAATATATATATATAATAAAAATGCGAAAATTATGTTTTAATTTTTTTTTAAAGAAAAAAAAATATGGGCAAAAAGAGTGGCTGTGTTGACCAGTGATCCCATGCTTCTTTAATTTGGTTATATTTCCAAGATGGCACGTATGTGCTTCAGTTGGAATGTATTAAGATGTTACAAAAAAAAAAACATGACTTTGAAATTTCCGTGTCTATGTCATGTATTGAGATTTCCAAACATTTCTGCCTTGTTATTTCAAATCCCCATAATCAGGCCTAACAATTAGAATGCATCAAATTTTTTTTATCACACCCGTTTCCAATGCTCTTTACCTAATACTCCCTTCGTTTTTTTTTTTTCTTTATTATTTTAAAAATTTATTCATTTTTATTTTTAATTATCATTTTAAATTTTTAAAATAATATTTATTCACTTTTTCTTACTTTATCCTTACAGCATTTAATTAAAATATAATAACTTAATTTAAGATAAAATTAATAATATAAAGTTAAATAAATTATTTTAAATTTAATTAATAAATATTTTAATATGTGTACAAAATTTTAAATGACAGATAAAAAAAAATAGAGAAAATATATTATTTTCTTATTTTTTTAGATATTTTCCTTTCCACACATTGGTAACCCAATATATTGTCAATTTGTTACCATAAAAATATATAGATTACAATTGACACTATCATAATATATTTAAAAAATTATAAATATTATAAATTACAATTGAATTTATTACGTTTAAATAAGATGAGTTGGAGATTTGTAAATGAAAAAAATAAATATTAAAATAGCTTTACTCTTATGTAGATCCTTCTGACTTGAACATAAATTAATGAAGTCCAATAAATTTAAATATTATATAATTATACAAATTTGTGTTAATGTTCATAGTCATAGTGACTCACTGTTATAATTGCTATATGATAAATGTTTAAAATTATGATGTATAATCCATTCTATTTGTTAACTGCATTTCACTCAAATAATTTTATTAATGGGGACTTGAAATAGATACCCATACTCTTAAAAAAATTCAATTAGACTGATTTTAAAGCATTATCACCATGCTAAATTACACGACCACATCAATTTTTCTTGTTAATTAGTTTTCAATTAATATTTAAACTAGCAATCTTCTTATAAGGATACAAATCCAATATCATTAGCCGAACTTATTGATTCCAAATCAACTTTTTTGATGCAATTTGATTGGTGCAAATAGTGATTTTAATATACCTAAGACTGCAAAGTTTTTTTCTGGAGCATATGCTTGGTCAAGAGAGAACAAAATGGCTAAATTTTATAATAAAACCAATTCTTTATCCATATCATTCAAAAAGTGAAGCAAAGAAAAGAACCATTCGCTTGCTTCTTTGTTCCTTTTTCTTTCCCAACATTTTAAAACAATTAATTCTCCTCTCAGCAATGGTTGATCAAGTATATTTTGCACATCATATGCTAAAAAAGAAAAAAAAAATGTAATTAAATTGGCAAATCCCATTAATAGAACTCTTTTTCTTTATTATAAGTGATTAAATTGAAAATTTACCATTAATGAATTTCTAATCAAGGAATTACAGATGTCAGAAATATTGAAACTCACATAGAAAAAACTGTAAATTATGCAATTTTCATTTGGTTTATCTAAAAAGAAAAGGGGAAGAAAAAAAAGAATGATGATGGGAAAGTATTAAAATTACGTACAGTTGGACACATTAGTATAAAGCAAAAACTTTGATAATTTAGCATTATACATTGGGAGACATTACTCCGTTCTGCAACAAAACAAAGGGGACAAATTAAGAAAGGATATTGGAAGAAAATAATAATTGAAGAAACACTATTCACATAAAGAAATGACATCATTTTTTTATATATAAATATATTAGCTATATGGCTAGGCTTCAATTTTCAGATTCATGAAGTTATCAAATTAATGTGGATGATTTTTAATTGGGACGACATCTTTCTGGTCCCATTTATTTATTACTATCTCATATTGAACTACCTGCAGGTGTGCTATCAATTTTCATTATGGCTTATGAACAAGTGCATATATACAGGACAATCAAGATAATGAGGGTCCTAGCTAACTAGCTTTAGAGGTCCTTGAGTCACTATTCCTAGCTATCTCACCTTCATAAATGGACCTTAAGTTTCACATTAGATTTGCTCACATACAAAACTCATTTTCAATTCTAATAAGATTTGAATCTGAAACTTCTAATCACAAAATGGATTTCATAAGAAAAACTATGTATAACTCCGGTGATAAGTAGGCCGAGCATATATAAGAGATGCACTCTTAAAGTCATTCGTTAAGAATAAACTTAATATCAGTGATTATATTTCTTAAAACTCACTTTCAAACTAACCAGAAGAGACTTAAAATTAGTAACTAATAATGATTAAGTATGCTAACTCAAGTTTCAATCAAAGGAAGGATCATAAATTAATTCACAAATTAGATACAATAGTACTATTCTTTTTTTCATTTCACAAATTATAGTTACTTGTGCATATTCAATAAGAAGTACAGATCAGTTGGATGAAAAATCACAATCCTTCAAAAGCAGGAACTGGGTTGCCAATTATCAATATTCATTAATCAATAACTTAAATAGTGAGATACTGTATGGCCCTACTGACATTACAGTCTGTTTTACAGGGTTTAATTAATTAAGCTCCTAACACCTACATTATATAATCAGCCAAAGAAAAAAATGAAAGTGATGGTAATTTGAATATATAATGTCATTTTATTCATATGTTTGATTAGATATCTGTCCCTTTTAGCTATTCATGATTCCAGAAAACTTGTTTTATTTAATTACCAATCCTTTTGAAAGAATATATGATTAATTGATTTGTTATATGAGTTACAAATTTGTGACTTGTTAAACTGTGAATTTCAAGCAAGAAAATCTGCTACAATTACTGTTTTTAGGATTGAAATTATGTTAATTGATTGATTTTACTCAAGTTTTATATGTGAATACACAAGTATATAACTATATATCACCATATCAGACAGAAAAAGAAAATGGAATACAATGCTAAAGACCACCGATACGAAGAACTAGAACAGTAGTCGAATACCTCGTAATGCAGAAAGTCTAGTAGGGTTAAACCCTGATAACTCCCTTCTGATCATGTACCAAGAAAAAACAATATCATCGTTCGGTGTTAATTCAGACTCTTTGGATATCAACAATGAACAAAAATCTCATTGTAATTATCTATCATTATTTTTCCATGTGCAACTAGCAAACAATTCACATTCTCACCATAGATTAATAATTTTATCTAACAGTAAACATGTGCCAACATCCCATCATATCAAGATTGCGAAGAATTGAAGTACAATATATAAGAAGACATTGCTTTTGAGAGCTAACCAGTAACCTATATATTTTCATTAAAGCTGCTTATAGATTAATTACTTGAATTGTGATTTGACATGTTTCACTCAATTTAGAAATCGATAAACTTTAGCTATAGCTACCAATTAATTGAACAAGAGTCCACCACATGTTCATGTTTCCTAGGAATTTTAGCCACAAGAGATTAGAATCCATTGTCTTGATCACAGATTAAGAGTTTTATGATTCAATTATACCATTTTTCACTCATTTCAGGAATTAAAACATTTCGGTGTTACAAATTAATCTCCCCTCCATTGTTATAAGATACAAAGATTGTTGATACCAACAAAATTAAACATTTACAAGAAGAAGAAAAAAATGGGGAAAGTATTAATTTTTTATTTAAGAGGATAAATTTAAAGATAAATGGGCATGGTGTAGAGCAACTAATAATAATCTAGAAAATAAGTATTGAGAGAGTATTATCCTTTTGAATTTTTTTCAGTTCGAGCATAGATTAATCAGATCAATAAACTTGAATATTATATGATTATACTAATAATAATGAGTTTAGAGAGATATTTAACCAACTATAATCAACTAAAACTTGTCATTTGAATAACTGATTCACCACATTTAAGCCTTAAAATTTTTCATCAACTTTCAATATAGGACTTTCTCTAGCACATGGGAAGATATATTGCGAGCAATTGAAAAAGGGTGTTAATATTTTTTTTTTCCCTTTTTGGTACCATTAACAAAAATGGTTAAAGAGAAAAAGATGGTCAAGATTTAAATCTCTAATTTTTATTGTCAGACAAATATTTAATCACTCAACTATAATATTAATGTGAATGCCTGAATCAAGAGGTCTCAAAAGATCATTAGTTGAAATTTAAGTACAATTATTTAACAGGATGTGGTGGAAAGAGCAGACAAAATAGCTTTTCCCATTCTAGGTTTAATTGGCATCAATTGATATAAAGAGAGAGGCATTTATTTATAGGGTTGATGTTTAATTAGTCCAAAGTCATTTCAACTTTATAAATTGACAATGGAAAATTATTATTTTTTTTTTTTTTACTTGCTTTATAAATTTCTCAGATTGAACTCACTGACTCTCTCTCTCTCTCCCTAGCTGTATATGGTTTTTGTTGTATTGTGGTTATTCTCAAAACCTCATCATAGCTTACCAATCAACTTGTATCTACTAACAAAAGTCCAAATTAGATTGAAAGGTATCTATCTAGTACGTTCTCGGTTAAGAATGAGTCACTTCAAGTTGTGGGTGAACGCATTGGATTCACTTTAAGACAGGATTTCCAGATGAATTTTACAGGTTATATTTTTTTATTATTTTTTCAAAAATATTTTTTTTATTAATTTATTTAGGGTAAAACATGTAACGTTTTTAGGTCAAATGAAGCAACTAATCTGGAGATAGAACAACGCTGATTAACTCTTGATTAATGATTTTGAATCATTTTAAATTTCATGTAAATTTAGATGAATTAAGAAACATATCAATATTTGTCCCTTCTAAGTATATTTAAAAGTCAATTGTGAATACAATGTTTCCATTACTCTATATTATATCTATCTAAAATTTTGCTTAGAAAGGATAGAGTAATCAATAATGTATAAACATCTTTATTATTTAGAGGGTGTTTGTATAAAATACGTAAAAAATAACGTTTTGTTAAAATAATATAGTTTTATTAAAAACGAGCGTTAATTATAAAGCTCTCCTCCCCAATTTTTAAAATTTGCGTTAAATACTAAAAATAATCTAATTTCATTTTTTTACCCAAACACTTCAAAAACCACAAAACTCCTAATTTTAACATTAACTTCCTCCTAAAACGCAACTTATAGGGTTTAGTTTTTTATCCAAACACCATCTTACAATCATGAAGTTAGATGATTGATTTTAAATAGACCGACAATTACAATTTTTATGCATATAGAAAAATTTTTAAAATATTTATTCTGAATGTGCCGAAACTATATAAAAAATTAAAAATTTAAATAAATTAAATAAAAAAAATTTTAAATAGATCATAAAATTTAACAAACATTAAAATAAATTATATTAATAATTAATCTTATCAATACTATAAAAAAGAAAATTGTGTATTTAAAATTTTATAGCATTATAATAATAAAATTAGAATGAAATATCTCAAAAAAAAATCAGTAATTATCAAAATAACAACATAAAAGTCCTCCAAAATATAAAAATTCATATTAAATCGTAACTTGTAAAAAAAAAAAAGAAATTTCATGAGTTATGAACAGATGGACAATCAATTTAAATAAATTAGAAATTTATTAATTAGAATATTTAAAAAAATAACTGTTCAACTCTGCAATCAATTTTATTCTAAAAAATATTTTAAATAATATTAGAGTGTATATCTAAAAAACGATGTAGTTTTATTATATTAGTTATTCGGTTCGGTTTAATTAAATTTTTATTTTTTTAAATTATAATTAAATTTAAAATATAATTTATAAAAATTTTAAACCATAACCAACCATAAAATAACCTAATCCATAATTTTTTATTTGATTTGGTAAAATTGTTTAAATTTTATGCAACCCTAGTAATTATTGTTCAGTGAAGCCTAGTGATGAACTTGTAAAAATATTGTGGGCTGCTTCATGAAATATAAAGGATCTGTAAAGAGCCCATTGAAATTTTATTTTTTAGAAGTGAAGTAAACATGTTCTGACTCCCGGAGAATTTGTGATTCCAACAATTATTGTGGGCTTGATGTTGGGTTGTCAATTTGGGGTTAGGTGATATTAAAAGATGACTTCTTTTATCCTTTTATTTGCCACAACTTTTTTTAATTATTTATAAACTATTTTTTTTTACCACAATATTGCTGCATCCAAATAAATTAAAGAAAAACATTTTTCTTCAAATGTCCTTCGATATCCCAAATTTATCAAAGTAATTAAGTGTCAATTTGGCGCACCATGTATTTTTCCCCTCACTGTGATAAAAAAAAAAAAAAAAATTTAAGTGTCAATTTGGAATTAAGTTTGGAGATGCTTTTAAAATTAGCATTTTGATTTTTAATTTTTTAATTATTTTTGTAAATCACGGTTTAATAAAAATTAAAAAAATAGTTTTTCTCAAAATATAATTTTATAATCTTTAAATAAATTAGATATTGTTTGGCAAAAATAATCTAATCACAATCTTAAATGCAAGACAAGGTATTACATTAGGGGTGGAAACTAAATTTATCAAACTGATTAAATCGATCAAATTAAATCGAAACAAATAATTTCATAATTTATTTAATTTAATTTGATTTAAAAAATATAATAAATCAAAATTTTGATTTGATTTGATTTATTATTTGAGTATTTTTTTTTAAAACCAAATCAAATTAAAATTATATATATATATATATTATTTTTTTATCATTATTATAATTAAATATATTTAATTTTATTTTATATACAATTATATTTTTTTTTAACCTAATATTAATTTAAAATTTAAAAAAAAAAATATTATCTATAAAAATTAACTAAACATAAATAAAAAAGAAAAATATAATTTATGAGTATATTAATTAATGAAATAGATAAATTTTGGGTTGTATGATATTGAATTATTTTTAAAGTTCTTAATTTACCGTTCTCATACAAATTTTTTTAATGAGAATTTGAATGCATCAAAATGGGTTGATTTCTCTACTTTTGATGAAGAACAACCCATTGAAGATGATGTTTGGTTTTGCAATTCTTATATGACCCCTTCTGAACTTTTCTCATTTCTGTTTCTGGGTTTTCAATTTTCTTCTTCTTTTTTCTAATCAATTTTATCTTTCGTATTTCTGGTTGCAAGCATCCAAAGATTTGCAGGGGATTTTCTAAAATCCAAAGGCAATTCAAAGGTAGATATACTTAGATTTTGCTCTTTTTGAAAAAAAAAGTTTTATTTCATTGTCAAGCTTTTCTTATTTGTTTTATATTTGTTAATTTTCAGGTGAAATTTCTAAAATCTATTACTATATCTGACATTCTTCCTTTTAGGGATTGGGTAATAATTTCTCCATTTTTATTTCTTTGAATAAAAATTAAATTTTTTATAAAATATGATTTTAAAATAAATAAAAAATCAAATCCTTACAATAATATTCTTAATATATATATATATAATTTATTTTAAAAATTAAAATTAGAATAATTATCATTTTCATATAAATATAATAAAAATTACATTAATTTTACATTACACTTATTTGTATATCGTATTTCTCACGATTTGTCATTTAAAAATATTTTTTAATTAATTTTTATAAGTTATAAAAAATTTATTATATAAATATTATTACAAATAAAAATATATTTATTTATTATTATATATAAATATTAATTATTATTGTAATATATTTCTAAATTAGTTTTCTTCTTAATATTTTTAATTTTATATATTAATTTAATTTTATATATTAATATAAAAATTTATATTATTATGGTAATATTCAATAAAAAAAATTATAAGAAAATATGAAAAGAGTTATAAGAAAATATAATAACAAAAATAATTAAAATAATTATTTTATTCTATTTATTTATTTATAGTGTTATTTCTGTTTAATTTTTATTTAATTTTTTTAAATTTTATTATATAAAGAAATAAATATTTTAAAAAAATCTCAAACTTTCACATGTAATACTTTATTATTATTTTACATTCATTTTAATTATTTTGTTAAATACTTAAAGTTATATAAATGTTTTAAAAATTTATAAAAATAATAAATACAATAAATATTTTAGCTTTCACAGATAAATTTACGTGTTTATAAAAATGTATTATTATTTTCACAGCTTATATTATTATTATCAGAATTTAATAAATATATTTTATTTTATTAATTAGTTATGATAATAGTAATATGAGATGTGAAAATAATAATTTGATTATCAGATGAAGACTTGTATTTACACTAATGTTGAGTACCACACTTGTGCGCCTAACACGTGAAAGAGAGGATGCTCTCATATGATTACTACTATTTCACCATTTATTCTCAAAGACGGAATAATGTTACACTTATAACCTTACTGTAACCACATCAACATCATCATCACACAAGTTGCAATATAAAAAAATAATAATATTTATTTTTGAGAAATCTTTTCTCTCTTATTTATATTGAAATATACTCATATATAATTAAAATAAAAATATATTTAAATAAATTTATTTTTATATAAATAAAAAAGATATATATATATATCATATTTAATAATTTTTTTTTATATAAACTTCATAAAAATGATATTATCTATCATCACTAATCTCTTTTCAAAAATTAAGAAAATAAATGGACAGTAAAATAAATCTCTACTCTCAATATATTATGTGTAGGGGGTGAAATTAGAACTGTAAATCGGAGAGCCAAAAATATTTCAATAATTATTATATAGAAGTGTTTACTTAAAAATTGTAAAGTGAAGGAAGACAACAACTCTACAAATTTAAAATTTACCCTCCTTGTTATATCAAATTAAGAAAGAATTTCAAAAATAATTTATATATCTCCTTTATAAAAAGAAAAGAAAAGAAAAAAAATTAAAAATTTTATGTTTTGTTAAAAAATAATATAATTATTAATTTATCACATACATAAATTATCATGTATTTTAAACTTCATTCACCCAAAAAAAAAGTCCAATATTTAAAATATATCAAGAACCCAGAAAAATTCAATACCTAAAATCACAGTCATCATCTAAATAAAATATAAAATAAGAACTAAAATTCACTGATTTTAACTTAGTTTTTTCTATAATTTTTTTTTTCTTTTTACTGATCATATTTTTTCTCTTTTTCCCTCTTAAGAGCAAAAAATGATTGAAAAAATAAAAGTGAAAGAAAAATGAAAAAAAGTGAAGAGAGATATAAAATAGATTTTATTTTTTATTTTGGTAAACGAAAATTTAAAAATTGGGAGATTGCAAAACTTTTTTTTTTTTTTTTAATTTAGTTAAAACAAAAATGATGGGCTAACTCAACATATTAGGCTAAACAATAATAGAAGATTGCATTATACATGAGCCTATTTTTATTGTGAGGGGTAGAAATGAAAATTAAATCGAATCAAACTGAAACTAATAGTTTTATAATTATTTAGTTTGATTTTAATTTAAAAAATAAAATAAATTGAATGTTCAATTTAATTTATAATTTGAGCATTTTTTATCGGTTTTTAAATTGGATTGAACCGAAATTATATATATATATATATATATATATATATATATATATATATATATATATATATATATCTATATATATATATATGATT